>SZWC01000292.1:383251-416973 GCA_023375785.1 Penium margaritaceum | reverse complement strand
GTAAGCAACGGATCTGCATCCTAAAACCGGTAGCAGACATCAGCTAACATCAGCCTACATCGGCCTCAACACAGCAGAGACGTGGGAAGCACATAAGGGCAACAAAAATGGTTGACCCATCAGGAGGAGTGGGGACTGCCGCAGGGCAGTCCTCAAACTCAACAGTGGCTACCACAGGGCAGACCACTGGAGCAAATATGAGTGTTACGTCACTGCCGCAAGGTCTTGGACCCTTGGGAGGAGTCCCCATTTTCGAGGGGATTGACTTCCCCCTTTGGAGATGGCAGTTCGAGCTGGCCATGAAAGTGCGCGGCTTCATCAAAATACTGAAGGGAGAGGAGCAGGTTCCCGCGGAAGGCACATCCGAGCATGAGGCCTGGATGGATCGAAATGATATTGTCATGTCATTCCTCAGCAACGCGATTGCTAAGAAGTATGTTCCCATCATTGCCGGGTACACGCTGGCTTCCGAAGCTTACGACAAGCTCAAGTGCGTGCACCAATCCACCTCCCTCACGAACAGATTATTCATCCTACAACGGCTGATCAGCATGCGGGTGAATGAGGGCAAATCAATCCCTGATTTCCTACAGGAGTTTGAAGGACTCCTTGGCGAGGCTCGCCAGATGAACTGGGACCTTGACGAGAACATGCAAGCAATGATTCTCCTCATGGCGCTACCGGAGAGCTGGAGCCCGATGATCACCGTCACGGGCGGCTGGAAGGAGGACGACCTGACGTACACGGCAGTGTCCGAGTACGTGCGAAACGAGGCCATGCGCCGCAGAGGAAGTGAGGCTAACTTCTCAGCCTATGCCGCACGCTACAGTGGCCGCGGGAGCAAAGGGTCAGCCTCTGGTCAGAAAGGCGGCGGCGGAAGCGGTGGTGGCGGAGGCAACAATGGCGGCAAGGCTCCCAAGCGATAGGGTAACTGCCACAACTGCGGCAAACCTGGGCACTGGGCAAGAGAGTGCAGGTCGCCAAAGAAGGAAGACAGCGGAAGCGGTGGGAACAAAGGCAGAAAAAAGAGTGGCAAAGAAGCTACCAACATGATGGCACAGAGCACGCCTCCAGAAAATGGAGCGGCGCTGCTCAGGCCAGGACCTTTTGGGCTTGACTCCGGCACCGATCATTACTCTAGCAACGACCAGGCTGGATTTGTCTCCATCGGCCCCACCGATCGGCGGTTCAGATGCGCAAACGGTAGCGTCGTGAACGCAAAGGGCGTGGGCGACAAGCTGGTGAGCATGAGCCTCAATGGTGCGGAGAAGGATCAACGGCTACGTGACATGGTCTACATGCCCTCCTTTGCGGCAAACCTTCTGTCTGTGTCAAAAATAACGGACAACGACATGACTGGGGTGTTCACGCAGAAGAAGGCGGTCATCGCCAGGAACAAGGACATCAAGGTCCTCTACGCCAACAAAGATCTCGTGGCACAGGTTCCACGGGTTGACAGACTCTACGTACTGCAGACAACCGCAACAAAGAGCTCGGAAAACGAGGGCCATGCGGGTGCAGTGGAGGCAGTGGTCTCGACATCCACGCAGGAGAGCACACCAACAAAAACTGAAAAAGCATCCTCTGCCGCAAAAGATGAAGACGCTGATCTGTGGCATAGACGCTTAGGGCATGTGGCAAACAGCACGCTTCAAGTCATCCAGCAACAACAGCTGGTCCGTGGCATGGATGGTTGCAAGAAGGATGCGGTTGGGTGTGGCAGCCTGTGTGAACCTTGCCTCCAAGGCAAGACCAAGAGAACACGCTTTGAGCGCAATGGTCACCGCGCAGAATCAGCCCTTGACCTCATTCACACCGACGTGTGCGGACCCTTTCGCACGGCGTCAAACCGTGGTAGCAAGTATTTTCTGACCTTCATAGATGACCACAGCCGCATGGTGTGGATCTTCTTCCTCAAAACGAAGGGAGAGGTCAGAGAAAAGTTGCAGGAGTTTGTCGCCATGGTGGAGCGGCAGACCGGAAAGAAAGTCAAAGCGATGCGAAGCGACAACGGTGGAGAGTACGAGGCATGCAAGGGCTGGTTGAGGCAACATGGGATCAGCCACCAGCCCACAACGCCTTACACGCCGCAGAGCAATGGTGTTGCCGAACGGATGAATCAGACCATCCTCGGCATGGTGCGTAGCATGCTCTTTAATGCAAAGCTTCCACCGTAGTTCTGGGCGGAAGCGGCAAGAACGGCATGCTATCTCGTCAACCTGACTCCTGCCGCTGCTCTGGGCAGGCGCGGAAAGAAGAAGGGCAAGCAACAGATGACACCACAAGAAGTTTGGTCAGGGAAGAAGCCGGACGCATCACACCTAAAGGTATTCGGCTGCACCGCATGGGCAAAGGTCCAGGCGGGTGAGGGTGCCGGCAAGCTGGATTCAAGAGCACAAAAGTGCGTTATGGTGGGCTATGAGACGGCCCATAAGACATATCGCTTGTGGGACCTGGCAGGAAGAAGACTCATCACCAGCCGGGATGTAACCTTTGACGAGAGGAAAACAGGCAAGGAAGAGATGCTTGATCCCACGGAAGCTCCAAAACAGGGAGAGTGGTTGGTGCTGCTAGAGTCAGGAGATCAAGCTCCTGAAAACTGGCAAGTGGTGCCAGTGCGGCAGGCCGTGAAGAAGAGTGGTGTGCCAGGGGGAGCGGCTGCGCAGGCTGACGCAGCGGCGAGCTCCGACACAGAGTCGGAGACGTCCGAGGCCTCTGAGACCAGCTCGGAGGCCAGTGGCTCTTCAAAAGAGGAAAATTCAACTCCAGGGCAGCCAACACCACAGGAGCAACAGCATGGCAAACATCCACCAGCAATGCAACGTCGCAGCACACGACAAAGAAAACAAACTCCAAAGTACGACGCTGACACTGGAAGCTGGACTGGACTGAGCTGGTCCTGTTTGGCTCAGGGAGAGCCGCTCACTGTGGCTGAAGCGNGGCTGCACCGCATGGGCAAAGGTCCAGGCGGGTGAGGGTGCCGGCAAGCTGGATGCAAGAGCGCGAAAGTGCGTTATGGTGGGCTATGAGACGGCCCACAAGACATATCGCTTGTGGGACCTGGCAGGAAGAAGACTCATCACCAGCCGGGACGTAACCTTTGACGAAAGGAAACCAGGCAAGGAAGAGATGCTTGATCCCACGCAAGCTCCAAAACAGGGAGAGTGGTTGGTGTTGCTGCAGTCAGGAGATCAAGCTCACGAGAACTGGCAAGTGGTGCCAGCACAGCAGGCCGTGAAGAACAGTGGTGTGGCAGGAAGAGTGGTTGCGCAGGCTGACGCAGCGGCGAGCTCCGATACACAGTCGGAGACGTCCGAGGCCTCTGAAAACAGCTCAGAGGCCAGTGGCTCTTCAAAAGAAGAAAACACAACTTCAGGGCAGCCTGCAGCACAGGAGCAACAGCAATGCAAAGATCCACCAGCAATGCAACGTCGCGGCACACGAAAAGGAAAAAAAACTCCAAAGTACGACGCTGACATCGGAAGCTGGACTGGACTGAGCTGGTCCTGTTTGGCTCAGGGAGAGCCGCTCACTGTGGCTGAGGCGCTGGCAAGGCCCGATGCGGCCAAGTGGAAGGAGGCGGTGGACAGCGAGCTCGCGTCCATCGAAGAAAATGGCACATGGGTGCTGGTGGACAGACCCGCTAACGCTCACGTGGTGGGCTCAAAGTGGGTGCTCAGGTTGAAGCGGAAGCAAGATGATAGCATCGAAAAGTACAAGGCAAGGGTCGTGGCGATAGGATTCTCACAGCGCGCAGGGTCTGAGTACGATGAGACCTTCGCACCGGTTATCACGTTTGCCACAATCAGGTCCCTGCTTGCCGTCGCTGCCGCCAAAGACCTTGAGATCCACCAGATGGATGTGAAGACAGCTTTCCTTTATGGGAAGCTCGGCAAGGAGGTGCTAATGGAGGTGCCGGAAGGTGTCAAAGCACCCGAGGGCAAGGTGTGCAAGCTGGTGAAGGCGTTGTACGGGCTGAAACAGGCCCCACGGATCTGGTACAAGGAGATGGACAGCTTCATGGCTGAGATCTCCTTTGCACATTGCAGGAATGACCCCAGCGTCTATGTGCGGGAGGACAAACGTGGCTTGCTGCTNGTGGCATTGTACGTGGACGATCTCATCATGTGTTCTTCCTCGCAGGAGGCCCTTACGGACCTCAAGAAAAATCTGGCCAGCAGGTTTAAGATGAAGGACATGGGACCTCTCGAGTACTACCTCGGGATTGCTGTTCACCGCAACTGCAAAGCAGGCACCATCGAGCTCAACCAGACCAAGTACATCATGGACGTCTTGAAGCGCTACAACATGGAGGAATGCAAACCCGTCAGCACCCCCATGCCCTCCGACTGCAAGCTCTCCTCCTCCATGTCACCAAGCAACGAGGCAGACCGGTGGGAGATGCAAACCATTCCGTACCAGTCCGCCGTTGGGAGCCTCATGTACGCGATGGTGGGAACGCGACCTGACATTGCGTATGCGGTGGGTCAGGTGAGCAGGTTTGTGGCCAACCCTGGGCCAGAACATTGGCAAGATGTGAAGCAAATTTTTCGCTACCTCAAAAAGACTCGGCACGTCGGACTTCGGTTTGGAGGTCTTGAAGGATCAGACTTGCTGCGAATGACATGCTACAGTGACGCGGACAGGGGAGGACGGATTGATGATAGGAAGTCCACCTCAGGGTTTGTCTGTCTTCTCAACGGTGGTGCGGTCTCGTGGGCAAGCAGGAAGCAAGAATGCGTCTCGCTTTCTACTGCTGAGGCGGAGTACATTGCACTCTCCGAAGTGTGCAAGGAAACGCAGTGGCTTTGCAGTTTGCTTGGTGAGATCAAGGCACCACAAGAGGAAGCAACGGTCATCCGCATCGACAACCAAAGTGCCATCGCTATGGCAGAGGACGACATGATCTCCCGGCGTACAAAGCACATTGATATTCGGTACCACTACTCACGTGACCTTGTCGCCAAGGGTGTCGTGGAACTGGAGCACGTCGCAACCAAGAAAATGCTTGCGGACTTCTTGACAAAGCCGCTAGACAGCGACTTGCATGTTGCAGGTGCTCGAGGAGTCGGCATGGTGGATGCAAGAGATGAGAACTAAAGACCAAGAAAGTTGACGTGCACAAACACAACCTAGAGCTACAGGCTCGTGCCGAAGAAAACTACCACAGCAGGTGGCCTAAGGTGCAAGGGAGAGATTGTTGTTCTTCTATGCCCCATGGCCACTGCTATGGCTTGACGGACAGGTTGGGCATGCACTGCTCCCTTGGAGTAAGTCCCCCAAACCTTGTTCGTGGTGCAAGTCCAAGCGAGACACCAGAAGTGTAGCGCAACGGATAGCATGTTGGACTTAGGGACAACAGGTCCTGCGATCGAGCCTTGATGTGCGCAGGAGGTTTTTTGACCTTCTAGCACAGGGGAAGTTTCTTAGACATTTCTCCATGCATGAGGAGAGTGCNCACTACCCACACACCTTAGAAGCCAGGCCTAGGACTATATGTACCAGGCTCATTCCTCATTCTAATTACACAATCTGGCCTTAGATGCTCCTCACAGAGTTGTCCAACTAAGGAACAGTATAAAGAAGACACTGGTTGGTCTAAGCCCCAGGAGTTAGTCTTTGACTAGCACCTCGCGCGAAAGTGACCAAGTGTTAAGTGGACACAGTTTCTAGCAAGTGATTGCCTAGGAACTGCTCAGTGTGGAACCGTGATCCTGAGGGTGATATCTTCTCCTAGCTGGAATGCTAGGAGCGGACGGCAGGTGCTGTTGTGTTGGCCCTGTTTTCTAGTCCGTTTGCCTCAGGCCGGTTGACATCTACTGCAAGGCAATGAACCTGGACGCACACACAAGCCAACACAGAGGCAATAGAGACAGAGGCGGAGACCAAGCTCACCAAGCACTGCGCCGAAGGGAGAACAGCAATAGAAGAGCAACAGCAACTGGAGAAGCTACAACTACAATAGTACAGATGCGGAGACTATGAGGCAAGAAAATCCTGTCAGTGCTACGGCCGACAGGACAAAGATGGCAGTAACGGTGGGACCAGCAGTTGGATGTGGCGAGTCGTTGATGATGATGAAGACAGCAATGCAGATGCCTGTGCAGTGGATGGGTGAATGGAGTTGACGACGTTAGAGAGTGTCGTTGCCATTGTAGTTGCCACTGATGCAACTGCATCTACAACGGCTGTGATCTCAGTAGCTTCATTAATAGAAGCAGATGCTAGAGAGCCTTGATCAATAGCAGCAGCTGTGTACGCCTCAATCGCTCTGCCTGTAGAAGGGATGGCTGGTGCATGTGTAGAACGTGCACTGGCGGCAAAGGTGGAAGCAACAGCAGCGCTAGAAACAAAGGTGGCCTGTAGAGTAACAAGGAGGTCAGGAGATGGAGAAGAAGCGGATTCGGCACCGGATACAACTGGGGATATGACTTGGCGTGAACTAGATGCTTTAGGTGCTTCTGCTGCAGAGGATGGTGCTGCTCCATGAGGGACAGACGGCAGTGCTGACAGGTTCTATGGGCAACAGGTGGCCTTACCGGTGTTGGAAGAGCTCGATGAACATGTTGTGGTGCCATAGCTGGTTTGTTTTCCACCCTCGGAGAATCGTCAACAGTAGACTGATAGCGTGTAGTGTACTCTCATGAGTCCGTCCTCTCGTAGTAATTTGTGGGGTCGTAATCTTCACCGGGGTGATATCCCAGACTGCGACAGCAAACCCTGGACCACACCTCCCGCTCCGCCCTCTCTTCGTAGTACATAACCTTGTCAAGGATGATGTTGCACTCACGTGCGGCCGTGGGAGATGTGGGTATGGGCTCAGTTGCGGGAGGAGACGCCAGCTTGCCGAGAACTCGGCTGCCCGGCCGGACAGCCTGCAAAGCTAAGAGGAGGTCAAAGGCGAGAGTGTCACTACTACTGTTGACACCACGACGAACACATGAACGAGCTGTTGTGATGTTAATGACAGCTACACCGACCACAGCGTGGCCACATGGAAACGTTCTGCGGCCAAAGCACGGCCGAAGAGTGAGGTGATGGCGGTGGAGAACACCAGTGTTAGCTACATAAAGCAGCTATGTGTAGCACCTGTTGCTGTATATGCAACAGTCACTATGGTCACCATCGGCATTGTGGCAGGAACGCATGCAAGAAAGCAGCTGCTGTGGCAAGAGTGTGGTCCACTAGCGTGTAGTGACCGTAGCACGGCTGAGACTCAAAGAAACAGCGGCAAAAAATGCCAATGGTATGGTAGCAACTCTGACATTCACGAAGTCTGAGCAGCACGTGGAACACGGCTTCTATCTTTCGTTGCCAGAGCGTGGCAATCATGCGTGCAAAGGCCGTAATGCGGCTAGTGGTGAAATGGACAACGACGGAATAGTACTGTTGTTGGTGCAGCCAAGTCGAGCACTGTTGTGGGTGACTGGGTAACAACACAGCCAAAGAGACGGCGACTATGTCCTGCGGATGAGGCACTGGCTACTGCTATGGCTAACGTCACTGCCGTCATACATGAGCAAGTTGCGTGGGATCACCAATCATGTTTACGTGACCCGAAGAGACCTCAGGACTATCGCGAGAAGTAACTCCTCCTGCTCTGATACCATTAAATAGTTGTGGTTGCTAGACCATAAAAGCAAGCAAACAAGCATGTGGAGAGAGTGACGCCATGGATCGGGGGCAAGCTCACAATACGTAGGAGGATGAAAAGACAAGTAGTAAGTGACTTAGGAGTGATCGAAGTCATAAGTTCTGGTTGACTAGGCCATCCACGCGACACTCTCGACATGGAGCCCGGATGCCACTCCCGGATCAAACCCGGACCTGGAGCGAACGAGCTCCAACGGGTTTCTCATACGCCGGCATAAACCGGCCGTGTGGTCTGGTGGGATCAGCAACATCGCTGACTATGATAGAAGCATGCAAATGTGCATGAAACCAACCACATCGATCACGATTGTTTGTAAATCATGCAGTCCTCCAAGTGTGTGCCTCAATCTAGAGTGTAGCAGCACGGGACATCACTACAATCAAGTTCTCCACTATGCTAGCGTTGTTATAGGTTTTTGTGCATCTCTCATTGTACTCTGTTGTGTCCTCCCAACTTGTGTACATCAGCGTGCAGATGACTGACAACGAGACTTGATGCAGTTGGAGTGTCGCTCGGTGGAGCCGACGCACGCTGAGGCCCACTTACCCTTCGCTAGAGCCTCCTCCCACTGGCGATGCACTCAGCTCCATCAGTAGGCCTCCTTGACGGTCAGGCTGCCGGCGGTCATTGCCATTGCAGATGCTGTCTGCATGCACCTAGCACTGTGTCTGGTTGTGGCATTGCGTCTGCAGCATCATGCGGTGCCTAGGGTCCATGTCTCCTGCTGTATGGCCCTATTTGGCATTGCTGACTGTCGTAGGCACTGCCTAGGTTCGGGCAACCATAACTCCTTGCTGCTATTTTTCTAGCTGAATCTGACTGCACGACTGCGTTCGCAGCGTTGGTATTATGGTATGGTCCAGTTTTCAGGCAAAACGGACGACGCCCGGGTTGTGGGTTGTTGGGCGTTTGGCAGGGCTCACCGAGAAAACCCTGCCTGCCAGAAAATAGGTCTAGCACTATTTTCTGATTGGCTGGTTTGCTGAGTAACAAGTTCTACACTAGTGGGGGGGAGCTAGAACTTGGAGGAGTCTCCCATTGTTGCCCATTCTTCATTCCTAATTAGTCACTTTTAGTTTTCAGTTGCTTTCTGGCGCTAACACTGGCGCGCGCGTTTCGGAGTAACAAACTCAGAGCTTCCAGACTCAGACTCTAGAGGAGCAGACTGAGGGGGCAGCAGACTTAAGCAACGAGCGTGGAAGCCCGCACACTGCATCAACAACGCCGTTGCCCCAACCTGCTGCCTAGGTTTTCTAGCTTGGAATCAGAGCCAAAGCGTAGCAGCAGCAGCAGAAGACTGGCGTACAGGTGCCAGACAACGCCGACGGACCCCCATACGCGCTAGTGCAGGGGAAATGCTGCTGGATTTTTCCCGGCAGCATTGACCCGCCTGGTGGCGGCGTCAGATTTTTTCCCACGGCCACTGGGCCAGGGGAAATGCTGCCGAAATTTTTTGACAGCGCTGACCCCCATGCGTGACACGGGAGATGTGAGCGGCAGGTCGCGTCTGACACCTGTGGGCAACGACGCACACCGTAATGTCACCTAGGTGTAGTGACTAACACCGGCACGCAGCGGCAGCAGTCTGTAGCAGCGGCAGCCGCAGGCAACGGCAGCAAGCAGTGGCAACAATAGCCAGCAGCCGCTGCGTGCAGCAGTAGCAGTAGGCAAAAGCAGCAGCTCATAGCAGCCTACAGCAGCAACAGCCCGTAGCAGTAGCTCGCAGCAGTAGCAACTCGCAACAGCAGCCCGTAGTAGCAGCCCGTAGCAGCAGCGAGCAGCAATGGCAGCAAGCAGCAGCTACAACAGCGTGTAGCAGCAGCAGCAGGCTGCAGCAACCGTAGCAGCGAGCCACAGCAGCAGCCAGCTACAGCAGCAGCAGCAGCGAGCAACTGCCGGCAGCAGCCAATAGCAGCTGTTGCTGCTCGCAGCTCGTAGTGAGCGAGCAGCGAGCAGCAGCCCACTGCTACCAGCGAGCAGCAGCTCGCTGCCAGCGAGCAGCAGCCCGCTCCCAGTGAGTAGCAAATCGCTGCTCGTAGCAAACAGCGGACAGCTGCCCATTGTGACAGATGAAAGAAGAAAACAAACAAGAGAAAAAACTATTCAACCTAACCATCTTCGCTACCGCGGCTGCAGCAGTTGCCTTAGCTGCTGCAGCAGTTGCCTTAGCTGCTGCAGCAGCCATAGGAATCGCAGCAGCAGCAGTTGCAGCTGCAACTGCAGCCGCAGCAACAGTAGCAGCAGCCGCAGCAACAGCAGAAGCAGCAACAACAGCCACAGCAGTAGCAGTAGTAAGAACTGCAACAGCAGTAGTAGCTGTAGCAGTAGCAACAGCAGTACCAACAGTAGCAGTAGCAGCAATAGTAGTAGTTGTTGCTGTAGTAGTAGTAGCAGCAGCAACATCAGCTACAGTAGCAGCCCAAACAACTGCCACTACTAACGTCAGCATCTCGCTACTGACGTCACTGCTGACTTCACTGCTGATGTCATCAACTCACAAAAAAAAAGAGGGGCAAGGGAAGGGGGAAGAAAACCTAAGAGTGTGTAGGACGTCCACTGTCCTCAATTGACATCACTGCTGACGTCAGCAACACACACAAAAAAACAAAGGGCATTAAACCATGGCTGGTAGCCTCACTAGGGAGGGGTCCTCCTTTGTTGGGAAGACCCCCGCCCCCCTTTCTTGCAACGGCTGCAGTAGCAGCAGCAGGAGCAGCAGCAACAGCAGGAGCAGCAGCAACTATAATAGCAATAGCAGCAGCAGCAGAAGCAGCACCATTAGTAGCACCAGCAGCAGCACCAGCAGCACCAGCAGGAGCAGCACGAGAAGCAAGAGGAGCAGCAGTAGTAGGAGCAGCAACAGTAGAGGTAGCAGCAGAAGCAGCAGTAGCAGCAGCAGAAGCAGTAGTAGTAGCAGCAGCAGTAGCAATGGAAAGAGCCCTCTGGCATCGTTGACGGCAACCCTAATCCCCTCGTTGCTCTTCAGCAATAGCTCGCCACCCTGACATAGTAGCTTGTGGCACTACAGCCATTGGTCTCTGAGACTGCCACTAGTGCTCCGCAATCCTTCATCCCTCCAGGATACGCCAGCCCAGCTGTGTCTGCTACCAAGCACTACCTGGCACAGTAGCAGACTCTGTGCCAGTGGCAAAGAGTGACCTCCATCCTTGGCCCCACTCTCGATGCCGGCCGCAGGCAAAAGGACTTTGAGACGCCGCCACCGCCGCTTCAGGCCGGCGAGCAGTTCCGGAGGTGGGAGCTCAGCTTCAGGATCTGGGCATAAGGTGAAGGCCTGTGGGTATACAACACCCTGCCCTATGACGCCACCCTGGCCGACTAGTTATATGACGCTGGTCCTGCCGTCCGTGCTCTAGTCCCTGTTGCCCCTCCGGCTTCCCGCCTCGCCCTCGAGCCCTTCTTAGGCGACTTCACCGCTGGCGCCACCCCAAACCCTAAAGTTGCATGGCACCTCCTCACTCGTCCCTATCGCTTGTCAAGCGAGGCTTAGACCAGCCGCTTGTTGTGGGAGTTCAACTCCCTACACATGGGGGAGACCGAGATGGTCACCTCCTACTGGCAGCGGGCAGAGAACATCCTTTGTCGCCTGAGGACCTCTGCCCCACCCCCTCAAGCCGCGCTCCTCACCATCAAGCGCAGTGCCAACGACGCGTACGCGGACGTCTTCGTCCACTACTCTCACGACATCCTCTCCACCATGGCGGCCCAGGACACCCTCATGCCCTGGGCATACGAGCTCTTCCTCCGGATTGAGGAAGCTCGTCTGGAGTCTCGCCTCGAGCCCACGGAGGCTCTCGCCTCCCCTGTCGTTGCCTCCGTGGTTGTCGCCTCCCCCGTCGTAGCTACCTCATCCTCATCAGCGAAGAAGAAGCGTCGGAACAAGAAAAGCAAGGGTCAGCAGTAACAGCAGCAGCGGCCGTCGACTGGGTCCAGCGGTGGAGGCTCAGTCTACCACAACTGTGGCCAGACCGGGCGCGGGTGGTACACATGCCCTCAACCGACAGAAGAGGTGCGCGTCATCGCCACCATGCGTCGTCAACGGGAGTGTTGTCTCGCCTCTGTCGTTGTGGATGTCGCCGACTCTGACACTTCGGCCTCATCCAGCAACTCCACCACTCTGGTTGCTTCGCCAGTCCAGCCGACACCAAAGCTACAACAGTCGACACCGACACAGTCCTCCTTCTACCCAGGCTTCGGTGCCGTCACCCCGCACTCCTTCTACACTCCCGGGCCGTCCTCCTGTGAGCGTCAGTTGGAGCAGTTCATCACGCTCCAACTCGGCCTGCCTCGCCATCCTCCCCAGGGAAGTGCGAGTTGTATCACTTCCTGCACTCATGTCCAGCCCTGCATGACTGAGACAAAGCTACGGTTGTGTCCCGTTTTCTCGTCTGTCTTGTCATCCCCCATGGCCTCCGCTACCCCTTCCCATGACGACTTTGCATGGCTTGACGATTGGCAGTCTCGTTTCGTGCCTCCTTCCACCGCGTCCGCGTCCCTTGCTTGCTACCATGTGACCGTTAGCGATCTTGCGACCCCGGTCCAGGATCCTGCCGAGACCTGGATCATCGACTCTGGGGCCACACATCACATGACGGAATCTCATGAGGCCTTTAGTATGCTCGGTCCTGTAGGTGATGTCTCCGGTGTCCGGACAGGCTCCGGACAGGTGTTCCCTGTCCGTGGTGTTGGCGTCGTTCATTTCTATAGTCCTTACGGTGACATCTTTCTGACCGATGTCCTCTTTGTCCCTGGTCTCGAGCTTAGTTTCCTATCCGTCACTGCCCTCGACCGCATGAGCATGGATGTTGTGCACTCGCGTGGTGTTGGAACTGTGTCGTTGCGTCCGTCTGGTCTTGTCATACTGCACGCCACCGCCCGTCGCAACCTGCGGCATGTACCTCGCCTCTCCTCCTCTCCTTCCGTCTCCTCCCCATAAGCCACCACAGGCCATGTGTTTGTCACCAGTATGATTTATCCTCAGCACACTCGCCTCTTGCACCGCCGCCTCTGCCACGTCCACTCAGCCGCCGTAGACAGCATGCTCCACACCCAGCCGGCCAAGGGCCTTGACCCGGAGAGTTTCCCCCTCTCGTGTCCCACTGAGTGCATTGATTGCGCTTAGAGAAAGATGCACCGGTCCACATACCCTGTGTCTTCCTCCCGTGCATCCGCCCCTCTCGACCTTGTCCATTCCGACGTCATGGGCCCTCTCCCCACCGATTCTTTTGGCGAGCACGGGCGCTATGTCCTTATCCTCACTGATGACTTTTCTCGCTACCGCTGGGTCTTCTGCCTTCGGCAGAAGAGCGATGTCACCCGAGCCATCCAGAACTGGCTTGTCCTTGCGGAGCACGAGTGTGGCCGCTCTTTTTGCCGCTTTTGCTCCGATCGCGGTGGTAAGTACATGGGTGAGGCCACGACCTTTCTCGCCTCCCGCAGAATCCACCATGAGATATCCGTGTCCTACACACCTGCCCAGAATGGTGTCTTCCAACAGTGGAACCGTACCATGGCTGACGTCGTCCGCACCATGCGGGTCGAGTCCGGTCTCTCCGATGGCTTCTATTTTGAAGCCATGTCCTACATGACCTAGGTCTAGACCGGATTTCCCACGGTCCCCTTCCCCGCCAGTCCACGCCATACCAGCATTGGTGCGGTCAGCGAGCTGACCTCCGCCCGGCTCACGTCTGCAGCTGCGTGGCCATTGTGTGGTTGCCCACCCCGCAACAAGGCTGCAAGCTCGCCCCCCACAGACGTCCCTGTACCTTCCTCAGTGTCTCTCATCAGTCAAAGGTCTGGCGCTTCTTGGATCCCTCCCGGCACTGCATCATCGAGTTCCGAGATGCCCTCTTCTTTGAGGACATGTTTCCTCGCAACCTCATTCCCTCTGGCTCGTCCGTATCTATCCCGTTGCATGGGGGAGTGGTGAATCTATCCTCCGTCCTGCCGCTGTCGGGTGACACATCCTTCAGTCCCTCTGAGCCAGCAGCCCCAGTGGTGTTTTTTGGTCCCTCCGAGCCTGCAACCCCAATCACGTCCGCTGGTCCCTCCGGGCCGGCAGCCCCATTCATGTCCACTAGTCCCTCTAAGCTGGCAGCCTGAGTTGTGTCTACTGGTCCCTCTCAGCTGTCAGCCCCAGCCGCGTCCGCTGGTCCCTCCGGGCCAGCAGCTCCAGCCGCGTCCGCTGGTCCCTCGGGGCCGGCAGCCCCAGTCGCGTCCGCCAGTCCCTCCGGACTAGCAGCCCTAGTTGCATCCGCCGGTCCCTCCCGACTAGCAGTCCCAGGTGCGTCCACTGGCCCCTCCGGGCCAGCAGCTCCAGTCGCGCCCGCTGGCCCCTCCAGGCCAGCAGCCTCGGTTGCATTCGTTGGCCCCTCCGGGCCAGCAACCCCGTCCGCCTCCATTGGCCCATCGGACTCAGTGCCATCGCCTGCCCTGCCACGCTACACACGTGGCCCACACGGTAACCTCTAACCCAGACCATCGGTGAGCATGCAGACCGTCACACCGCGCTCCGTGGCGCCTCGACCCCTCGTGGCCCCACGTGTCTCCTCCACTCCCACGGTCATGAGTGGGGATCTTGGCACCAAGGCCCTTGGCTTGACCACCTCGGCCATAATTGCAAACCTTCACCCGGGCTCCGCACTAGGTTATGCCATGCTTCATCATGAGCATCGGCATGCTGTCGTGGCTGCACTCGTGCGCATCCCACCTGGGGCTCGAGATGCACACGCTCTCTCAGTCCGCTCCACAGCACGCCCGGAGGACCCAACCACCCTGCACGAGGCACAAGCCTCTCTTCACGCCGTACACTGGGACGCTGACTGCGCCGATGAGCTCGCTGCTATCTGACAACACCATGTGTACGACCTCGTCGACCTTCCTCCAGGTCGGAAGGCCATCAGCGCCAAGTGGGTCTTTTGGCGCAAGTGGAAGCCCGACGGGTCCTTGGACAAGTACAAGGCCCGCCTTACAGCGGAGGGATTTGCCCAGATTCCTAGGGTCGACTACGACCAGATCTTTACCCCAGTTGGCCGGTTTTCCACTAGCCATGCGCTCTTCAGCCTGGTCGCCAAGCATGGGTGGGAGCTACATCAGATGGATGTGAGCAACGCTTTTCTCCATGTTTCACTGGAGGGTGAGGAGCTCTACATGGTGCAGCCTCCAGGCTTCGACGATGGCATTGAGAGGATCTGGCGACTGCGTAAGGCCCTCTATGGCCTGAAGTAGTCACCTCGGTGCTAGAACCAAGAAATGAGCAGCACGCTCCTTCATGGTGGGCTCCAGCGCAGCACCGCTGACCCGGCACTGTTTGTCAGTCCATGACGCCAGACTTTCACCGTTATTTTGGTTTACGTCGACGATCTCCTCATTACGTAGTCAGACATGGCTGTCATCCAGCGTGTCAAGGACTTGCTACACGCCGCCTACCAGATGAAGGATCTCGGATCCGCCAGAGTCTTCCTAGGCATGGAGCTCGAGCATGATCGCTCCCAGTGCGTCGTGCACATCCACCAGCCCGCCTATGTGCACACGTTGTCCATCCGCTTTGCGGAGGACCTGCCACTCGTGCCGAGCGCATCCTCACCCATGTCACCCGATGGTCAAGTGAAGTTGAAGAGTCCTGATCCAGCTGTTGTGGGGCGGCCAATTGACGTGACCACGTACCTGCAAGTCATCAGGTCACTGATGTTCCTAGCAACGAAGACGCGCCTAGACATCGCGTTCGACGTCAACCTCCAGGCCCAGTTTTCTCAGGAGTAGCGTCACCTCCAGTACGAGGCCGCGATCCGAGTACTGTGCTATGTCGTCTCTGTCAGTAAAATGTATTCAGTCTTAGGATGATGCCATGATGCTGACGTCAGCAGAGGTACTGCTGACGAGTGTGGGCGCGGTCCAAGGGACAAGCGCTGCAGGATACATGACGGGGTTACTTCAGGATGTATTGCAAAGAGAGGAATGCAAGAACACCCAATGAGAGAGGCAGAAACAAGATGATAGCAATGATGGAGATGACAGGTGGCAGTGCCGAGGCGCGGGCCGAAAGGCCGCAGCGCTGAGGCACGGGCCGACAAAGACTGGCGATGATGATGCCACAGACTTAGGTTGCCAGCGCCAATGTTGGAAGGGTCTACTTGCCGCAGCGTTGGTACGCGGGCCGGCAGTCCATCAGGTCCGAGGCGCCTTGATACATCTGAGTGGGCATGAGCGATGAACGAGGAGGAGAGCCGCAGCGTCCAGAGGCGGGCCGAGCGATGAGCAAGGCCGCAGCACAAAGGAGCGGGCAGAGTAGTGATTGGGAAGCGTGGAGGCAGGGCGAAGCCCAGGCCTTGCAGGAAGACATTGATCAGGACAGCGGCAATGATGACGAGAGAGGGCACTGTGCCATGGCAGCGGGCCATGGTCACAAGCCGAGTGGGGGCAGGGCCGAAGCCCGGGCCCGAACAGGCAATGAGGCGAGGATGAACTGATTGACCAATAACTGGTAATGAGTACATACGGAATAAGCATAGATATAGTATGTCCTACTAGTCACCAGCTACGGTGGGCGATACGAGAGGTGGCGCGTGAGACGCGCAGCTGCCCTAGCCTGGGATAGAGTTGTGAAGCGGCTCCACGGGGACCGTGCGGGGCCACCTGGTTGTTGGCCGAACGGTTGAACAGGCGGGAACCCATCTTGGTGCGACTTGGCCTTTGGCGGGTAGCGTGGATCGGACCACGCAGTCGTTGGCTTGTTTCGGCGACAGCCGGTGGCGGGAGCGAGAACCGGTAGGTTGCATTGTTGATGTTGCCGTTGACGTGCGCACGAAGATTGTTGGCCGGTTACGGAGTTGTTGATCCGTTGTCTTCTCTTGTGCGGATATGAGCTGGACCGAGACCAGGTTTTGGGCAGATGAGCATTGTTCACTTGAGGAGGTAGATCAGAAAGGGAGGGTACGCCATCAAGGCTGTTGAGGATTGGAGTGCCGTGTGACCATTGACCTGTTTTCTGACAGTCTCGACTCCTCGGCGAGGTCTCATGTTCCGCCGTCAGCCGTCTGTTATCGCGGTGGATTACACCGATAGTGAATGGGCTGCCAGTCCAGGTGGTAAGAGCCGCACAGGCTGGATCTTTCTGATTGGCGGCACAGCTGTGTCCAAGCATAGTGGAAAACAGGGATGCATAGCACGCAGTACTCGTGAGGCTGAGTACGTTGCTCTTGACTCAGGTGCATGTGAGAGTGTGTGGTTGCATTGTCTGTTGTCCAAGTTGTATCAGTCTGTCGCATCCATCACGTTGCATTGTGACAATGAGAGTACCATGGCCACCGCCGACAATGATGGCATGCATCACACATGCACAAAGAACATCAACGTTGAGTATCACAATGTGCGTTCGTTGTTGCATGACGACAACATCAACATCATGTGGGTTGAGACAACACGCCAGTTGGCCGACTTCTTGACCAAGGCACTGAAGTGCGACTCGTTCAAGAAGGCTATGAGTTCAGTCGGCGTGCGTCCGTGAGTTACTCTCTCTGTCCTTGCTTGCGTTTCTGCTTGGCCCGGGAGAGTTTGGTCCTTGACTGTGTCTCGGCCCGCACATGTGCACTACGCCAGTGAGTCATGGGGAAGTGTTGGTTTTTTTACATCTCTCATTGTACTCCGTTGTGTCCTCCTGGCTTGTGTACATCAGTGTACAGATGACTGACGGCGAGACTTGCCGCTGCTGGAGTCCCGCTCGGTGGAGCCAACGCACGCTTAGGCCCACTCACCCTTCGCTGGAGCCTCCTCCCTCTAACGATGCGCCCAGCTCCATCAGCAGGCCTCCTCGGCGGTCGGGCCGCTGGCAGTCACTGCCACTGCAGATGCTTTTTGCATCCACCTAGCGTTATGTCTGGTTGTGGCATTGCGTCTGCAGCATCATGCGGTGCCTAGGGTCCATGTCTCCTACTGTATGGCCCTGTTTGGCATCGCTGACTGTCGTAGGCACTGCCACTGTTCGGGCAGCCATAACTCCTTGCTGCTATTTTTCTAGCTCATTCTGACGGCACGACTGCGTTTGCAACGTCGGTATTATGGTATGGTCCAATTTTCAGGCAAAACGGACGACGCCCGGGTTTGGGGCTGTCGGGCGTCTGCCAGGTCTCACCGAGAAAACCCTACCTGCCAGAAAATAGGTCTAGGACTATTTTCTGATTGGCTGGTTAGCTGAGTAACAAGTTCTACACAAGTGGGGGGGGGCTAGAACTTGGAGGGGTCTCCAATTGTTGCTCATTCTTCATTCCTAATCAGTCATTTCCAGTTTTCAACTGCTTTCTGGCGCTAACACTGGCGCGCGCGTTTCTGAGTAACAAACCCAGAGCTTCCAGACTTAGACTCTAGAGCAGCAGACTGAGGGAGCAGCAAACTTAAGCAACGAGCGTGGAAGCCCACACGCTGCATCAACAACGCCACTGCCCCAACCTGCTGTCTAGGTTTTCTAGCTGTGCTGTGGTCACCACTTGATAAATAGGAGGTGTAGTCACCACTGTGCGCCCCATGTTGCGTCACATCTTTGCACCGGAGAGCTTTAGTCCAGGTAAGTCACCAATAGTGATGGTGTGTGTGTGTGTGTGTGTGTGTGTGTGTGTGTGTGTATGAGTGTGTGTTTGTGTATCTGTGTGTGTGTGTTTATGTGTGTGTGTGTGTGTTGTTGGTTTGTGTGGCTTCCACCAGTCACAACCGACACCACTGGTATACCGATATACCCACATTCGGGGTGTATGGTAGAGGAGGGCATGACGACACGACGGGCCTCCGGACTGCAACGAGACTTCTCCAGCACCTACGACAACGTCGGCGAGATGCGGTCGATGCATTCCGGCAGCCATGTGGGCTTGTTAGGAGGTAGCAGAGTTTTCTCGGTGGGTTGAGACCCGCGCACCATGTGGACTGTACCGGTGCGAGGAGGAGAGTCGATGGCTGTTTTGGGGCTTCCGATGTTCGAAAAGCTGTCTGTGATGTCTCGACGTTGATTTCGAGATTTTTTGCACTACTCATATTTTCTCGGTGGTCGAGACCGGGGCACTCGGAGAGCTGTTCCGGTGCCTCGAGGAGACCACCTTTTTTGTTGTCATGGTGTATGCAGTGTGTTCTCCCTGTTGAATCATTTAGGTTCAGCAGGGGTGACGGGGCCCGGTGCGGCTAGGTGCCGCCGTCCATATATAAGCGTGCTAGGGGCTCATTTGTTAACTCTCCTTGTTCTTTTATATTCAGCTTTCTAGACTTAGCCAAATTTGTGTTGTCTTGCATCACACTCACACACAGAGCTCATGTTCGTTTTCGCATGGGCCTGCATGTCCTAAAATATTTCCAACTTGGTATCAGAGCATAGGGGGGCGTGTGAGCAGCAGAAGCAACAGAAGTGGGCGAAACACAAAGAGAACGAGCCACGTGGCGCCACGCCAGCAGTAGCGTGAGGGAGCGCGAAATGACTGCACGTGAACGCCAGAGGGGCGGTGAGCCACGCAAAGCAACATTAGCGACTGCGTCTAGCACTAGCATTTGTAGCAGCTACACAGGCGGCAGCAGCAGCAGTAGCAGCAACCGCTTTGCGGCGCAGCAATAGCAGAAAGAGTAGCTGCAGTAGTGCATTAGCCGGTGCAACAGCGGCATCAATAGTAGCAGCACATAGCAGCAGCAACAGCAGCCACTACAACAGCGGTGACAACAGTAGCAGCGTGCAACAGCAAGCAGCAGCGGCGGTAACAGCAAGCGGCAACCGTGGTAGAAGAAAGGAGCAATAGCACCTGCTGCGTAGTTTAGCAACAGCAGCAGCAGCAGTGGAAGCAGCTACAGTAGCAGCGACGGCATTATCAAGCAGCAGCAACAGCGGTTGCTGCGTAGAGTAAGATCAGCAGTAGCGACGGAAACAGCAGCAGCAACAACCGCAATAGCTGCACCCGCCGCTATAGCTGCTGTTGTAGGAGGGCCTTGCAGCCCTCCTGTGAGGGCCCCCGCCCCCTCGGAGTGGCTCCCTCGACCCCCATCAGGGGGGCTCTCCGAGGGGGGGGACGTCGGTCCCTTTCACCCCCCTCCCCTCCTTTCGAGGGGGCCCTTGGAGGGCCCCGTCGAGCCCCTCCGAGGGGCCCCTCGGAGGGGCCTGTCGGCTCAGTCGCCGACGGATAGAGGGAGGGGCCGACCCCCTCCCCCTCTTGCCTCCTCGCTCACTTGCTCGCTCACTTTTTTTGCGAGCGTGCAAGGGACGAGGGGGGGGACAACCTGACATCGTCCCCTCATTTTTTTATCCCCCCCTCCATCCTGACCTGCCCCCATTCTAGGGGGCAATCCAGAACCGGGTGACGGGCAAACCCGAGATGAGCAGAGAAAACAAAAAGGCGAGGAGGAGTTAAGTTTTTTTTAAAAAAAGGGGGTGGGGGTTGGGAGAGAGAAGAAGATAAAGCAAGAGAACCAAAAAAATTGGCGGGTGAAGGCAAACAAAACAGGGGGGCTGAGGGCGAGAAAAATAATTGTTGTGCGAGGCCATAGAACATCCCGGCATAATACGGAAACCTACAATAGCGGGAGCCACTGCAGCAACAATGATTTCCGTAGCAGCAACAGCGGCGGTTGCAGCAACGCTTGCAGTTTTGCCTACCCAACCGCGAGCACATTGTGGTGTCGTCGGCGATCTCCACTTCGAGACGTGTCCTGGACCGATGTCTCCCTGGGGCCCGTGGATTGGTGCGCACACTTCACACCGTAGGATCGATGGCACATTGGAGTCTTTCCATCTCGAACGGCTGGGTCGTCTACCGCTTGGAGCAGCAGCCACACCTGCAGCCGCCACCCCTTTTGTCTTGGAGCAGTCTTCGCTCTATTAGTGGCAGCAGCATTAGTAGCCGCAGTTAGTCAGACTCTAGTCTCCGAGCGTACTGTGGTAGTGTAGCTCGTCCCGTCTGGTCACGTTTGCTGACCCGGATGCCGTGACCTCCAAGAGTGACAGCACCTATTGGCCTCATTCTCTCCCGTGGCTTGGTGTTTACCACCAGGAGTAGGTGCCCTCGGTATCTATCCATCGTCCAGCATACGAGATGAGTACGCGGACATCTGAGCAGGCGCCCTGTGCCTTCGCCTGTTACTACTATGGCGATGGACGTCATGGTTGGCTTCTCGGTTGGACGCACCCTCCCGGCTGGCATCCACCTTGGCTACAGCCTCGTCCAAGCCTGTGTCCTCCATAGCATACGGATCTGCCGACGTTGGTAGATCCTCGAGCTGGATCTCTGGCGAGTATATTTGCCGACATTCACGACTTGCGGCAGACGGTGCAGCGGCGTTGTGACCTTGTCATCACTGAGGGAGCTTCTACTACTAGTTTTTCGACGGCCTCTTCGACCACATCTCCTTCATCCTCTCTTCCTTCCTCATTCGGTGGTGTCCCTTCAGCTTCACTTGTCGGCCTGTCCCAGGATGCCACCATCCTCTTGATCCTCCATTCTCCTACGACCATGACGCCACCTCCCGATGACATGTCTTCATGTAGTCGTTCTAGTCGTGTTTCCCCGCGACGTCGGCGTTAGCATTCCGTATGCCGTGCTCGCACTGGTTTTGATACATCCTCCACCTCCTCGGCCTCCGTTGCTACACCTGTCGAAGGGGAGCGTGGTCACCGCGCATTTCCTGTTGTGACCGTAGCGAAAGGATCCGCACTCGCGCCAGGCTGTGGTGCCCGAGCGTCCGCTCAGGCAGAATCAGATGATACGGTGACAGCACATGCCGTGGAGTCTGATCCCGACATGGCATTTATAGTGGAGACTTGCCTGTCATCGTCCCGGCTAGATCCAGATCTTCCACAGCAACAGGTGACATCAGGAGGAGCGCAGGCACGACGTCCCTGAACGGTGCCACTCGCGGCTCCATCCAGTGGAGGCCCAGGGGTGGCACAGGGGTCCCGTACCGATCGGGATGCATCTACCGGACTTTCGGGAGACAGTGTGTAGACGAATCACACCAGTCCGGCGGATGTTGGAGTACTTGGGACGTGCATGTCATCGAGTTCGGCATCTATGTTGGGAGAGCAGCCGGACATTCTACAGCAACAAGTTGCATCAGGAGGAGGGCAGGTCCCGTGTGCCTTGGCAATGCCACTCACGACTCCGATCGGTAGCGACCTGGCGGTGGCACAGGAGTATCGTATGGATCGGGATGTCTTATATGGATTTCCGAGGGTATTGGCATCCGGGACTCACACCAGTACGACAACGGTCGCAGTGCATGAGCAGAGTCGGCCGGCTGGTCTTTTAGAGGTTGAGGCATTCTTGAGAGCAGCAGTTTTGAGAGATGTCACTGGGACATATGGTGCAGCAGACATAGCAAGCTCCACCGTCTCATCTGTGCTACCTGAGGACGAGCTTCAGCGTGAGGAGTCGTCCATGTTCCTACAGTCTCCGGGTTCCCGTACACACGACGGAGCAGCGACATACATGACGGAATCAGATGGTGGTCCTCACTCTATCATCGACTAGGTGGCAGCGACCAGCCTTCCCGATGATACAGTGCGTGAGCGCCATCTGCGCTTGCTCGTCGCTTTGACAGGCATTGTCGGGCCGGAGTCCTGCACACATGTGTCCACTACGGCGGTAGTTGAGGACAGTGGAGCAGATCCGTACACACGGATGGAGTAACCTCGTCCGCAGGAGCTGAGTTCTACCCCCTCGTTTTCACCTGTTGGTGACCCTGCTGATCACATCGACGCTGAGAGTGGTAGTACCTGCACGGACGACATTTCTACATGCTCCACGGACTCTGATGACTCCTCCTTCTCATCCTCACTCGGTATGCGACCGCTCACTCCTCGCATGACAGACACGAGCTGTGATGTGGATGCGACAGCTGCAGCTGTATCTGATGTTCCAATGTCTCAGCACATTGCGAGCTTCGTTCACCCCCACGAGGATGCAGCAGCACTTGTTCCATCGTCTTCAGCAGCAGAGATGCATATGGCACTGTACTCACGAGTTGTACAGCCTGCATGTGCAACATCCAGTGAGCCAGAGTTTATCCTACATCGACATGGGCCACCTCGACATGTCCGAGGCAGATTATGCTGATCTGTAGGAGCGTGTAGTCATGCTACAATGGAAGATGATGGCAGCCCGTGAGCGATTCTCAAAGGAGGGGAGCATCACTGCTATCGGCAGGAGCTTTCCGCCAGCAGCATCTGGCACACCTATACTCAGGGAGTATGGCGTCCGTTGGAGACACTGCCATAGGAGAGGAGAGCGTGCCTTCGGCTTCCGCCATCCTCGCTCCTGTCGATCCCATCATCACTCCTCCTTCTACTACAGCCATCACGCACCTTCATCCACCCAACTCACCTGCCCCATCGTCATCTTCATCCACGAGTGCTGATCCGGTTCGTCGCTCCGGCCCTCCTCCTCTGGCAGTACACCTTTGTGCCTCAGGGTGTTCTATCCCGTATCGGAGGCCAGCTTTGCCACTTCATCCACGCACGCATGCTGCTCGCCCATTCCCTTTCCTCTGGCGTACACAGATGCATCGTTGTAGAGCTGAGACAGGAGAGACTGTGAGTTGGGACCCTTGGCAATTACGCGAGGACTGGTACACCCCGGGTGATGCGGCTGCGACGTGAGGAGTCGTAGCCGGAGACACCACTTCGTCTTTGAGGGATGGAGCCGACTCGCACGTGACAGGGGGAGCTATCTCTGCATGATGGATACACCACATGACTTATCGTCCGGGATCTATTCATTCACGACATCAGCATCTCCGTCGAGGACATCGCTACCAAGTTCATCTGCCCAGGGGGAGTGTTGTGTGGACCTCGACCTGACGCGACGTCATGGGAGATGCATGGCGAGGTCCATGCTCTGCTGTGAGCATCTACAGCATCCGGCGTGTGGCTCATGCTACATGCCAGCACAGCTGCATGTAGACGATAGCACACTGTTGGTCGAGGTCCGGACACTTGGTGGATTGTACCAGTGTCACGAGGAGACCATGTGATCGTGTGTCTTGGTGTGTGTCCATACTGCGTGTGGCATGTGTATGCGAGCTGGGTCGCTTTTGGGGGTCGAGACCCGAACACGTGGTGAGTTGCACCCGTGTTACAAGGAGATCATCCCATGATCCGGTGTTTAGATGATGATGCTGTTGTGTTGGATTGCTCGTAGCGGTCTAGACCCGGGCACTGGTAGCGACAGTGTCACAAGGAGACCCGTTTGTCGCCTGACGTGTGTGTGATGTGCATTACACTGGTTTGTGCACGTGTGCATCACTCCTCTCATGGTCGAGACCCACACTTTTGGTAGCATGTGCCGGAGTCTAGGGAGACCTTAGGTGGTTAACAGAGGTGTGTGTGTGGTTGCCTGGTGCATATTGTGGTTTGGCATACGTTGTTGTTCCATGCCTTCGTTCATTCGTTATGGCGTGGACGGCTATGTCAGCCAGGGGGAGTGTTGGTTTGTGTGGCTTCCACCCGTCACGACCGACACCGCTGGTTTACCGATATACCCACATTCGGGGTATATGGTAGAGAAGGGCGTGACGACACGACGAGCCTCCGGACTGCACCGAGACTTCTCCAGCACCTACGACAACGCCAACGAGACGCGGTCGATGCGTTCCAGCAGCCATGTGGGCTTGTCGAGAGTTTTCTCGGTGGGTTGAGACCTGCGCACCCGCTGGACTGTACCGGTGCGACGAGGAGACCCGATGGCTGTTGTGGGGATTTCGATGTTCGGAAAGCCGTCTGCGATGTCTGGACGTTGATTCTGAGATTCTTTGGCACTGCTCATATTTTCTCAGTGGTCGAGACCCGGGCACTTGGAGAGCTGTTCAGGTGCCTCGAAGAGACCACCTTTGTTGCTGTCATGGTGTATGTAGTGTGTTCTCCCTGTTGACTCATTTGGGTTCAGCAGGGGTGACGGGGCCCGGTGCGGCTAGCTGCTGGCGCCCCTATATAAGCCCGCTAGGGGTTCATTTGTAAACTGTCCTTGTTCTTTTATATTCAGCGTTCGAGACTTAGTCAAATCCTTGCCGTCTTGCATCGCACTCACACACAGAGTTCATGTTCGTTTTCGCATGGGCCTAGATGCCCTAAAATATTTCCAATTTGTGTGTGTGTGTGTGTGTGTGTGTGTGTGTGTGTGTGTGTGTGTGTGTGTGTGTGTGTGTGTGTGTGTGTGTAGAGTGAAGAGGTCACTTGCGTGTGTCACGGTCACAACCAACACTCCCGCGCACTTTTGTAACGGATTCAAATTTATCCGGGAAAAAATCCCGTGGACGATCATTTCGATTTCCGCTGGCGACAAAGACAGCGACGGACACTGACCGTCGCTCGATCGAGGGACATCGATTGCGCTTCTGGACAACTTTGCCTTTCGTGAGTGAGGACAACGCCGCCACAAAGCGCAGACTTCGCGTGGACGTTGATAACGTTCATGCATGGACGACCATCGATTTGCTCCCTCGAGTTCAAGCGAGCAAATTCGGTCGCCTGAATGCACCCTCTACTCCAGATTTTCACCCACGAGGACATGACATGACTCGAACACTTCGAATTCTACTTGTTGTGAATTGCATGAGGGTACTTCCATAACGGTACAACACTTGGTTCCAATTGTTCGAAAAAAATAAGGGATAAATTGACAAAATTATCCTGGTTGAGGCTCTGTCCTCATACAAGGTGTTGCGCTTCTACTCACTACCAAAATTTGATGTTTTGCGCCAACCTCAATGGCTAGGCGGCTTGGTTTGACACCCAGCTGATCCATGATATCCGCGCTTGAGAAAGAATCAAAATCTTTGTTTTTGCGTTACTGGCCTCGATAGCCTTGCCATGCTGACGACGATGGTTTGAACTTAGGATTTGTTTTGTCTTCCATGATCAACGGTACGGGAACAATCCTGCATCAAATTAATGTGAAAAAATGTGTGAAAATATTGGTCTTCCTAATTCCCAGTCAGCTCTCGCAAGGTCGCCATTAGTGCAGCACACACCATCGGGTCTTCTCGTTGGGTATGATTAATTTACTGACGAGATGGACCGGCAAGCGAAATGGGCAATGATCGCGGACGACTTTGTAAGTCTTCCCCATTTTCACTCCACCATGTCTGAGACACCCCCATTCCGGGAAAAAATGACTGTCACACCCATTTCAGAAAGTTATAGCCAGGTTGGCTCCCCCTTTTGATGCTCCGGTGAATTATGGCTAGGACGCCCAGAAAGGATGAAACATTGTCGATGTATTGCTCTCATGTCTAGAAACTTCTGGCTAGGTGACCCTCATTACTGGGGATGACGTAGCCACAGTTTTCAGAATTGGGAAGTTTGGGAACTAATCAAGTATGGGATAGGAAGAGGTTTTCGAATGGGGACGACTTGCCTAGTTGTTCTCAGAATGGGGATGTTTCAGACATAGTGAAAACGTACAGTCTTGAAATTCACCACTTTTTCGTTCATAATTGAAAATGTCAAATGAAGATCTATAAAGGGATCTTCAATGATGCTAAATGTAGTAGTGGCTGGTCACATCATTATGGCAAGTTGACCCATGGTTTAGATTACAAACCTTCAATTTCCAATACTTGCAGCAGTCAAATTAGGCAAATTCAAGAGACACATAGACTTGCTGATGCTACGAGTCGGTATGTGCATAAGTGAACCCACACAGTTCTCGCAGGCTCTTCACCCATATGCCAATGGTAGCCTGTACACCTTCCAAGGTCAATTCCATTGCATCTTCTCAAAGACACAGTGAAAACTTCCCATTTCCTCCTGTGGAACTCCACAGTGCTTCCAACATATGCACCCTCTCCCATGTGACATACAGACCACAGGCTTCACGGAGAAACAAGCCATGACTTCACCCACAGGAACACACACCTCAGATCCACATGCGGTTGCGGAATCCACGGTCCATGTTAGAGAAAAAAATAATTGTCTAGTGATACAGGATTGGGAAGACCGGCCGCATGGCCCCCCCGTGCTAGTCAAACATGATGCACATGCACGCACCACATTCCAAGCGGCTGTCTCTACAACTTCGGTCTACCGATGACCATCACGTGCACATGCTTCTGCTCAAGACCGCTGCACATCGGAACACGCACGCTGCGACTGGCACAGCAGCGTCAGAGACAGCATGCCTTGCCCACAGGGCACTCCTCATCCCCGCCATACCTGGTGGGCACACCCATCTCAATGAAGCGCTCGGCGCTCAGCCCAAGAAATAATTTACTCTTCTCCCACCCTCTCAGCAGCACCCGCTCGTCCCCCCCAGTGGAGGAGCAACGCACACCCCCTTACTCCTTGGGAGGCTCTTGGTCAGGGCGCTTGGGCACAGGCACAGGGAGGCGGTCGCCGCCCGCACCCCTCGACACGGTGACGTTGCCGCCCGACTTGCTGGCAGAAACCTCTCCCGAGGCGCTGGGCGTCCAGTGCAGCGTCTCCGAGTAGTTCTGGTACGAAAACTCCGACGACTCGGGCGCTGACGACGCGGGGTAGCTGGTGCTGGGCACGCTGCTCGTGGCGTCAGACTGCGACGACGTGATGACCGAGGCAGAGTCGCGCTGCGAGCCCGAGAATGATGTCATGCCCGAGCCCAAGTTCTCCACCAGCGCCTTGGCCACATCCCGAATGGTGGGACGGTTGGCCGATTGGTCCTGAACATGGCCAGGTTCGCACAAGGGAGTCAGGTTGGTCGAGCGAGGGAGAGAGGGACCGGGTGGATGACAAAGAACCTCATCTCACACAGGCCAGTCAGATTAGCTGGCATCTTCTCCAACATGACAGGAATGAATGAAGACTGGTAGCCCACTATGGAGCTGTACATGCAGCCCACAGCAGACTGTAGAGAAATACGGTACACAGCATCAACAAGGCACGGCAGAACCACAAATGGGACACGGGCCCATCCAATGACACCAAAAAGAATCAAAACCATGATGGGCGGCAGAGACGCGTGCAAGGTGCTGACCTGCACGCAGGTGCGCGCGATGTCACACAGCGCATAGAGCTCATCGTGGTCAAAATTGCCCTCCAACACTGGGTCGACCATGAGCGGTGTCTTCTCACGGTCCGCCAAGTACTCCTCCGCCTGCACCGACACCAACCACCAACCACCATCGCCACGATCCAGTCAGTCATGACCAGCCACTGAACAGAGACTTGCCGAAAGAAACAATACATCAAAGCAATCACCACCACACATGTCATCTGGATCAAACACACAGCTTACAAACCCGCAGCTTACGAACACCCCCCCTCCATGCCCCACACACGCAACTGCTTCCACCCACTCACCCAATACGCAAGCGGCTGCCACTCGTGGATGGACTTGTGGCCGGTGATGAGCTCCAGAAGCACCACGCCGTAGCTGTACACGTCCGACTTCTCACTCAGCACACTCGTGTTCACGTACTCGGGGTCAAGGTACCCAAACGACCCGCGCACCGCCGTCGCCGTCGGCACCAGCTGCTCAGACCCGTCCGAGCCTGCACCCACCGGCGCCTCCTTGCACAGACCGAAGTCGGCCACCTTGGAGTAGCCGTCGTCAGACAGCAGGATGTTGGCGGACTTGATATCTCTGTTGCAGCAGCACAACAGGAGGGAGAGCGCATGGGTCCCGTGTGAGTGTGGAGGGGAGTGCATTTGTACCATCACAGGCAAAAACTCTTCCGATCAAAAAAGAAGGCAAGAAAGCACACAAGCAGAGAATGGAGCATGTGATGGCCCAGAGTACGACCAGCATCCATGGACAGAGAAGAGAGGGCAGCAGCGCAAGTGGCAGCAGAGGCCGCTCACCTGTGGATGAGAGGGGGGTCGGCACCATAGTGCAGGTACTCGATACCGAGTGCGACGTGAATGGCAATCTTGCAGCGTGAGTCCCACGACAGAGGATACTGCTTGCCCGAGTCACCTGCTCACACCATCAAGCCACCACCACACGCATGGAAGCAGAAGCAGCAGCACACAGAACATGAGTGCATGGAGGAACAAGGCAGAAATAGTTACTGTTGTTCAATGGAAAGGGCTGTACACTCACTGCTCCATACACACTCACTGCTGCACACACAAACTGCCACCAGCAGAGCACATGCCAGCTAGCACCAGGCCCAGCCCAAGGCAGCACACACTCACCATGCAGGTGCTCGTAGAGGCTACCCATGGCCATGTACTCATACACAAGCGCCCTCTCCCCGCGCTCGGCACAGAAGCCGATGAGGTTGACAAGGTGGCGGTGATGCACGCGCGAGAGCAGCTCCACCTCACGGATGAACTCCACGTCGCCCTGCTTCGACACCTGGTCAAGCCGCTTCACGGCCACAGCCGTGCCGTCCTTGAGCACAGCCTTGTACACCGTGCCGTAGCCTCCCTTGCCGATGGCGGTGCCCCAGTTGTTGGTGGCCGACTTGAGCTCCGACAGGGTGAACTCGCGCGACGTCTCTGCACGTGCCAAAAGGGTGGCATGGCGCACATGGCGTGAAGGGCAGTGTGTGAGTCAGAAGAAAAGCCAAGGGAAAAAGGCAGCAGGGGAGTTGCAGAAAAGAACATGCAAGTGGCATTGGCAGCCATGCTTGCGGGACACGACACACAGCCCATTGCGGAGAAACGCATGTCCAAGGAGTGACAGCCCCTTGTCCAAGACAGTGTGCCAACCGACGCATCAGCAGGCAGTGTCAGGCAGCAGCGCAGGAGAAGCCAACACATGGACATAGCAGAGTGCAGGCGGAGAAATCAAGGGCTGAGCAGACAGCACTCACGGCGCAGGCCCTTGGTGAAGAGCTTGGAGATGCGGCGGCCGCGGCGGCTGCGCACGTAGTAGATGATGAAGGCGACGAGCGCGATGAGCACGATGCTGGGGATGACAATGGCGATGATGAGCACAGTGGTGCTCACGCCAGAGCTGGAGGGCGGAGCTGGCACCGTCTGGTTGATCACCGTCGGCGGCGCAGCTGCATTGGCACACAGCGGCAAGTGTGCAAGAGAGCGTGGTCACGTATGCAGCCATGGGGAATGTACATGCCAGCCACAGCAGCAGCAGTGGAAGACGAGGGAGGAGGACAGGTTGGTGGTCTACATCCATGCCAGAAAGGGAAAGGGAGGAAGCAAACAGGACTGAGATTCGGAGTTGGTAAGTGCACAGAAACAAGCATGTGCAGAGACCGAACGCCAACATACGAGGCAGCAGCGAGTTGTAGAATTTGGTGCACTGTGTGGCAGAGAGTTGGGCTCCGTCCGCGTTCTGACCCCTGGTCACATTCAGACAATTGCCAAAGTACCTGCACACACACACACACACACACACACACACACACACACACACACACACACACACACACACACACACACACACACACACACACACACACACACACACACACACAAGTGAATACAGCCGCAAGTGCAGCAAGAGTGAACACTACAGCAGAACACCACACATGTTTCCGAGGATGGGTGAGAAAGGTGTGGATCGTTGAATAAACAGATTCAACGGCTTGTGTGTCAGACAGTCAGCAGACATGGTGAGACGCAAACAGCCACGGCGACATCCAACAGCTGCATCAACCACTGCACACATGATATGTGGGACTCCTCGCCCACGGGCAGTGACAGTCCCGGTACAGTGGAACCAGCATGTGCTTGTGGTTACGCTCTCACACATGCGCAAGCCATGCACACACACCACGTGAGCAGCAGTGAAACGCGGCAACACCAGCGCACAAGCCCTGTCCACAGACCACACAGAACTGCGAGGGCACTCACTTGAAGGTGGCGTCTCTGACGTATGGTGGCTCTACGACAGAACCGTTGAAGAAGTTCTTGTGCAGCTCACTGCCAAGTCGTATAACCCACACACACACCCACACACACACACACACACACACCCACACACACACACACACACACACACACACATGCACACAAACACACAAGGGGTCAGACGGGACACAAGGGGAGAGTAGGCCACTGCCACAGAGGATAAAGAGATGCAGCTACAGAGACAGAAGAAGACGGGGTGCCACATAGTGTGGTAAATTGCATGCAGCAAGTGATGGCCGCCATTTGCAGACTTGACAGAGCAGAGCAGCATCAGCATCGCAGAGATGGATTAGGAGGCAAGCCAGGGAGAGTCCATCACAAAGCGCGTGCGCTGGCTACTCACATCTTTGTGAGCTTGGGGGGAGCCCACAGGTTCTTGGGCAGCTCGCCGTACATCCTGTTGCCAAATATCTCACTGCACCACCCGGCACACGGCACAGCAGAGAGACAGACACGCTTGCAAGCGCTCGAGCGCCAGATGTGGTGGAAGCCAGACTCAGCCAGCGCCTCCACCACAAGGTGCAACCCCAGTGCGTGTGGTGTCAGCCGTTGAGCCTGGCAAGGCAGCACATGCACATAAAGCCCAATCATCCAATCCAGCACACCAAAGCTTCTTGCCACACATTGCGTCACGTGACATCACAGTAGGCACTCGCTCCACACCATTCCGTGCCAGCATCGTTAGACAGCCTTCCAATCCACCCGTCACACACCAACACCTGGCATCAACTCCACCACCTAACAGAGAAACTCCAGGAGATGTCACAAAACAAGAAGGGGGGAGGAGGGGGGGAGGGGGAGGGAATGGCAGAGGCGGTGCTCACATATCGGTGAGGTTTTTGAGCGTGAGCAGAATGGTGGGGAACGTGGACTGCAGGCTGCACTCCGACATGCGGAACTGCTTCAGTCCCTGCATCTTGCTCCACGTCTGCGGCAGCGACCCGTTCACCGTGGTCGCCTGCAGGTTGCTGCACGACATGGCAGCGCGGCACACCAGCGTGGTGGGGAGGGCAGAGAGGAGGGGAGAGTGAGCACAGCAAAGACGCGGCATACACAAGGCCCAAGAGACAGTCCGCAGGCAGGACAAGCGCGACCCATGCACCTCACACCTGTGTGGCAAGGGCAGCATCAGCAGCAGCAACAGCATTGACAGCAGCTGGATAGGGCAAACAGCTGCCGGAGCAGCAAGGGATGGGGCGTGCACACAAGCAGACATGGCACAACGTAGAGAGAGACACAGGGCATGACATACACACCCCTCTCTCCTTAAGATGCAACAAGAGAAGAGAACAAAAGAGAGGATAAGAGAAGAGAATAGAAGAGAAGAGAGAAAGAGGCACACTCGCAAGCACATGAGATGAGACGTGCGGCCGTGGTCACTGGCGGCTGGCATGCAGTCAGCCGTGAGGCACAAGGGGGCCACTCACATGCGCACAAGCTTGGTGAGGTTACCCCAGCTCTCCGGGAGAACGCCAGAGAAGCCGTTGATGCCGATGTCACTGCACCACACCACACCGTATCGTATCGTATCGTATCACATCGCATCGCATGACACTCAGAGCATGCAAGGCCAGTGCATGTGCACGCACCCACAACAAGTCAGAGAAGAGAGCATGGGAGGGTGTGCAAGGGGAGGAGCACTGTGGTATACTCCAGCTTCTAAAACCAAGGGTTAGGTACAACATGAGAGAGAGGGGGGGGGGGGGGGGGGACACCTTCATCCCCACCAACACACAACAGATAGGTGTGTCAAGCGCACGCACGGTCAGCAAGCTTTGGCAAACTTCGCTGATTTCATGGCCCCAATCCATGTCCTCGCCATGCAGCAAAACCACGCCTACTGACATCCCATCTACACTCCGAATGAGTGGGACCCACATGCCGCCGGGAAAGCATGGAGAAGCTGCAGCACAACCCAACAAACAGCTGAGGCTGCACTACAGCCTGCAGCACCGCCTCCCAACCCCCCCCCCCAAAGCATGGGTGTGCAGGACAACGACGCCAACATGCACACACATGGTACAAGACATGTGAGGGAAGAGGGGGGAAAGAGACGCACATGAGGGTGAGGTTGGTGGCGCGGCCGAGGTCGGCGGGCCACACGTCGGAGATCTGGTTGGAGTAGAGGTTGAGCTTGGTGAGCGCCCTAAGGTTGCCCATCCCTGTCGGCAGCTTGCCCGTGATCTTGTTGTTGGACAGAAACCTGCACACACAAAAAAACAAATGAGGTGCACACACACAGCCGTCACACCATGCACACATGCACACATGCAAGCACGCCGTGGCCAGCATGGGCACAAGACAGACAAACGCGCAGCATGGCATCCAGCAACGGCGTGCCTTGCCGCACACAGCCAACCGCATTGGCAGAGGCAGGCCTGCATGCGCCGCATGAGGACGAGCTGGACACAGCCCTGCGCTGAGGTGTGACAGCACAGACAGAGTGATCCACAGTGGCGGCATTCCACTCCTGTCGCACACCAAGGCATGGGCATGCAAGTGTGAGGACCCCTTAGTGCGGGTGCATCGGCGGACAAGGGGGGGGGGGAGGCAAACGTGGGAGAGAGAGAGAGGGAGAGAGAGAGAGAGGAGGCACTCACAATTCTCTGAGGACGGTGAGGCGAGTGAGGTTCTGTGGGAGGGCGCCCGACAGCTTGTTGAAGTCCAACCATCTGCACACAACACGCCACCCGCCACATCCACGTGCAACATCCCACCGCGACGGTGATGTCACCGGCCACACCACACACAACACGAAAACACCACAGGGGGCGGTGGGCAGTTGCACACATGTCGCAGCCGCACACTGCTTCATGTCCACGGCAGTTGCGCTCACACGCGGCAGCAGACGGAGGGGTGGGAGCAGGGCGCACACCACACGGAGAAGGCCAGAGACAACATGCGGCTGCAGCACCCCAGCACATCGCATCACCCCCCATCGCACCGAGCGTCACTGTGAATACGTCCACGTCTCCCCACTCACAAGTTCTCCATGCGCGGGAAGTAGCCGACGGCTTCGGGCAGGCTGCCCTTGACGAGGTTGCCCGTGAGCTTGAGCTCGCCGAGGTACTCCAGCGCCGTCAGATTGGCCCACGGCACCTCGCCCTTCAGCGGACCGGGGTCGCCGCCCGTTCCCCAGTTGATGTTGATGCTGGCCAGCTCCGCGTTCTGCATGTTGCTGCGAGACACAAAACCATCCAACACAAATGCGGGAGGGGGGAGGGGGGGGGGGGGGGGGGGGGG
>SZWC01000292.1:320239-382847 GCA_023375785.1 Penium margaritaceum | reverse complement strand
GACAGGTTTCAAAACTGAAATGTGGGGGGAAGCGGACGGGGGGCGGCAATCGCGAGAGGGCAAGAGGGGAAGGTGGGCGACGCCGCATACATGGAACGATGGTGGCGGCAGAGGATACGGAGGAAGCCGAGAGAGAAGAGAAGAGCGGACCCGGCGTGAGGGACCTACGGCTGGCGACCGGATGGGGGGGAGAGGAGGGAGCACTCACTCTCGGCCATGGCGATGTCGAAGGGCGTGCCAAAGCCGGGGATTGTGGGCACCTCCGGCGAGCCGAAGGGGTTAGAGAGGAAGCGGCGTGCGCGGTACAGCCACCGCATCACCAGGCCGGGTGGCCTGCTCGGCGTGTCTTCGGCATTGGTGGAGGTGAGGGCGGGAATATGCGACAGGCTCAGGCTCCGGGACGACGCGACGGCGGAGTGGGCGAGGAGGACGAGGAGGGCGAGGAGGGAGAGGGCTGTGGTTGCGCAGGCGAGGCGAGGAGTCGGCGTGCGCTTTCTACATCTACACCTACGCTCGGTGGCGTGTGCTGTGTCCTCCATGACCATCTGCAACGGTGGAGGTCAGCCTGCTCGCTCCTGTTCGACCGGCGAAAGGGGGCAGAGTATCGACAGGGCAGTCCGGCCAGGAAGAGGACTGGCTGTCCGAAGCAGCGGATGGAGCAAGGCTAGACTTGGGAAGACAGAAGCACCTACTCTGGACCTGCACGGGAGAGTCAAATCTCGATTGGAGAGAGCTGGTAAATCTAGTGTGGCAAGGGCCGATCAGACAGGTAATGCAGCGCCGGCTGGCAAGGTCTCAGTGGCGTCTGCAATGGCGAGGTATGGCCATGTAGTCGCAGTGGTAGGTGGTCAATGGGCGCCGGCTGAAGTTTCAGCTGCAAGGCGGCACGCTGCGGAGCGTGGCAGATGAGGTTGGGCTACGAGAGAGAGAGGGGTGTGGCGCGTCGAGGATGCAAGGGCGGGAGGATCGCAGGAGGCGCTTGCAGCGGAAGCAGGATGAGGACGAGGGTGAGGGTGAGGGTGAGGATGGGGCTGAGGTGAGGCTGCAGTTTTCAGCGGTTTTGAAACCCTAGCCCTCATGGCCTCGTCTGCCGACGTCCCTTCGGCTGATCTCGCGCTGCATGGTGCGGTTGGGCCCATCCCCTGCAAGAGATAGACACAGGCGGACGGAGCTACAGAGGGACGGACACCTTGGCGGACAGACAGAGGAAAACACAGACACACGAGATACGGGGTGCGGCTGGTAAACGCTGGAAATCGACGTTGGGCGGCGTTTTCCGCAGCGAGGCTGGATTGTTCGGCTGGTGTAGTGGTTTGGCGAAAGTCACACGTGTATGCACTCATTTTTCATTCGTCTCCTCTGTTTAACAAATTTTATTGGTTGAAATTCCAACAGCAGTTGGGGCACCGATAGCATGCCCAAACCACATCATCGCATGCGATTTTCCACATCACAATCCTCAAGTCCGCGAGATCCATGTCCGTTGGATCAGAATGTAAGTCGCCGCCATGTCGTTGCGGAGTACGATGCGGCATGCCCATGCCTATCATGAACAAATGCCACAACATCCGAACGCTGAACGCACTCCCAACAGGCGCTGGACAGCCGCAAACGAACGCTGAACAATCGATCCGCGACTGTTGGCTTTGTTTGCGAGTGTTGGATTAACTTAGCCATCGATGTTCGTCCTCGTTGAACGAAGTCGCCCTCCGGCGACAGTCGCAGACGAACCCCGATCCTGTCGCAAAGACGTTCATGAACACCGTTGACGACAGTAAACCCAGAGTTCGAAAACCGCTTTTGCAGTCCAACCGCGCATGCGAGGGCGCTTTTTAAAAAACGCGACTTTGAACTCGAAAAATAGAAGAACCAACAGCGGATCTCAGAGTATGCTGACAGGAAGGTGTTTGGCAGCTTCAGATTCCGCTGGAAATCGACGCTGGCGTCGATTTCCAGCGTTTACCAGCCGCACCCACGGTTTTCCCAAGGAGCAACGGGGAGTAAGCTGTGTACGTGGCAAAGGGTGCGAGGTGAGGTGAGAGAAAAAAAGCCACACCGATATGGACCGATACAACGATATGGACCGATAGAAAGGACGGGTTGCAGGGGTCCAGGTTGCGGGCACGAACGAAAACTCGTCGTGGGTCGTCACCGTCAGCAGTGGCCGCCGCGTCACCCAGTAACCGACAACGGCAGTTGAGGCAGGAGCACCTGGCTGCCTCGGCCACATGCCTTCGCACGAGGGGAAGTTCTGTCCGCATGCGCATGTTCCCTCAAGTCCGTTTCACGCTGGTGTGTGGCTGAACCTCGTCGGCATGTCTGGTTTTGTTACTCCGCATCCGATCCTGCGCCTCACTCGGTGTTCCGCGGGCAACTTGCATCACCACCACCAAGCGGCATGAGACTTTTCCCACACACAAAAAACCAGGGAAACCTTTTTCACAACAAGAAGCGATTTGCAATTGGCGAAGATTATGCTCAGAGCAATGCTCTGAGGAGCACCTGATTATTGCTCCATAGTACAGTTGTGCATAAGCACCTTATCACAGATTATTCAAGTGAGGATCTGGAAGGAGAAGCATAAATCAAAAATCATGTTGGTTACATTGGTGTCACCTGTCTTGGAGCTGCATTCTAATACTACACGGATTTTCCAATCATTACCCTAACTAAGAAGACGACTACTCAGAAGGATCAAAGGATGAGGACAATGTTAATCTCACACCCCAGCAATGGGCTTGCATAAATCATTTTTTCCATAGAATCAGAAATCACATCAAATTTATCTTTGGTTTCTCACTTCTAGCTCCTTTTCACAACAGTGAGGAAACCTATTTGTAACCATTTTTGCAAAAACAAGTGTTTAGTTTCCCAAGACAAGAGCGCGTCACTTGCCCTTACACTAATGTCATGGTTTAAGATGCTCCCAAGTGCTTCTCGAAGCAATACCAAGTTCGCGTTTAGAATCTGTTCGTGTAGCTAGTTACAAATCTTTCATGGAAGCTAAGGAAAAATCCAATTTTGAACGCCTAAAGGCCTGCTCTAGAAAGTAAGATTTCAAAAAACTATCCCCTCATCTTCCATCCACAACAACATATTGCATTCAAGATTATTCAATTCATGAAACTAAGGATCAGCATGACCCCCTCTTGAACATGTACGTAAGAAACTTGTTAGCACAAAGACTAAAATGCAAGTAAAGAAAGAACAAAACAAGATGGCTCACTACTTGGGGGTTGAAAAACACCATGAGGAAATGGAAACATAACAAATGAGGATCCCATATTCAATGATCATAAAAAAAAGTAAAATTTTAAATTAATATCTATTATAAAACTCTAAGTTCATCTAAAGGGAATGATGAAATACAAAAAAGGGAAAAGGAGAACAAGAAGTGTCATAAAAGGAATTTTCTATCAGATCCTTTGCATTTCCCATGCATTCAAAAATAAAAAAGAAAAAATGAGGTTAAAATTGGATGAAACTGGATAATATATCCACATAATAGAATGGTTGACCCTAACATATACACTAACAAAATCTATAGCCACTATATCCATCAATTTTATTAGAGGAAAAGGGTATTCAAATCTCTTACAATGCCACATCAAGGACATGCTTTGCAAATCGACCATGGCATACAACACCACATGACCCTCCTCAATTGATTGAAATTCACTCGATTGGAGCTCTTGCTCCCTTGGAAGATCAAAATTGAGGGACGAGCCCTTCTCTTTACTTGATGGTCAAAACACTTTACCTCTTGTACACGTAAACCACTACCAAACCCAACCTTGCATTATATTCAAGGTTCAGGGTTTTTTTCTTTTGCACATGCACATATCGCGCCCCACTTCCCTTTAGGTGTCTCAAATTGCCCTTGCAAAGCCCACACAAACACCTCCCTTTAACAAACATAAACACCTAAAAAAGGGATTAAATAAATCTTCTAGTAAATAATTACATCAACACATTAACATTCATTTTCATGCACCTTCAACATGGTGTTCGCCCACCTTTTCCTAAATACCTCATTACCTTTCTATCATCATTGGGTACATTACCTTCCAAGTGCATAAGTGGTCAATATGGCGTTCATAAAGAGTACTAGATACGTGTATTATATCGCATAGTAGCTCTTTGATGCATCATCACACCCGTATAAGCGAAATTGGAAAACAATTTACACAAATGTATGGTTCTTTGAATTCATGAACTACACGTCTAAGTTGGAAGTTAATGAGAATTTAAACACATGTAAAGATTCACAAAAACTTCAATGTAATCATGACAAATACTTACATTACACATACCACATAAGGTAAAGATGAATGAAAAATGAATGTTTATTAACATTTCTTCATTTGGAATACATAATTATGAAATTGCATGGAAACCTAAATAAATAAACAATGAATATTCATTTCATGCATTCTTGTATTGATGTGAATTAAGCAAATCATTGTTTAAGCTTGGTGGATAAGGTCCAAAAAATAGATAGTTCACCTAAATGGCTCAACATATGAGCACATGAACTTACAAAGAATTTATAACCTGGCCAGGCTAACAGCTCCATTTCACACAAATCTCTCTATTTATCTATGTTATAAAATGCTTTTATAAAGATATAATGTTCTTCATTTGAACCTTCTAGAGAAAATCGACAACATTACAAATCATGAACAACATGAATGATAGATAGAAACTGTATAATAACAAATTATTGAAACGTAAACTTGTAAAAACATAACATATATTCAATATAACATATTCTAATACAACAAAGAGTTACTAGTGTTTTACTAAACATTGAGGTATGAACATCACATAAAATCCCATTTAGCTATAATCCATCCTTGGTTCCACGAAGTATATTGATTTGTTACTAAAGCAAACCACACATTATTTTTACACATTATTTTTCATTACCATGAGAAATAATGTGTATAACATAATATTTGAATTTTGCTCATATGATAATTTTTGGACAAAATCATGAAAGCACACGGTTTTTGTCAAATATGGTTGTTATTAATATCCTCAAGTGAAGGGACTCTCGTGGTAGGTAGAAGATTCATTCCGAGACATACTCTTCCATTGTTTCAAGTAAAACGTTGATTGATGCACATGCATCTCTCTTATCAAAATACATTCACCAAACTTAGTGAGCAAACTTTACATAGGTAACATTCCTTTGATGTTCATAAAAGAAAATAAATTCCGTTTTTTTACATACAATTTTCCTCATATGCATGAACGATAATCTTTCAAGGTACTAATGGAATTCCTTTCAGGTATTTGATGTGATCAAACACAAAGATGTGACATCTAGTCCTACACTTGTGATAAAGAATTCACATAGTAGATATTGCCTTCAAATTCAACGGTTTTGAACATGATTAAGTGCCACCATTTTTTAAGGAAGGGTATTCTTTTAGACCATGTACCTTAAATTAACCCATTTAACTCAAACAATAACGAAAGAACATTTTCAGAGGCCTCTTTCAATGAATTTCAATCTCGCAAAAAAAAAAGAAATGCATGTGGTATGTTCTACAAGTGGGACGTACAACTCGTTCTGTATAGTGGACTATATGATCATTCTTCATGAATCTTAAGGGTTCTAGCTTGTAAAAGATTCAACAAACCAATGATAAGAAACATGAACATAATACATTGCATGCAATGACGTTCCATAGTCAAGTACCAAACCTAAAACATGTTAGACTGGGCAATTACTGCACTGGTCTACTTCTCCGCTACTGTAGCAAACGTTACTGTAGTCGGAGGATTTTTTGGCATCCAGCTCCCTGGGGTGTAAAGGGCGTGGACTATAAATAGTGCGTCGCCATGCGCACAAGGTAGCGCATGCCATCTACTACCGCTTACAAGGATTGGGAGCTGCACACTCCACAGTACTGCACAAGCACATCAGCTACGAGGGTAGTAACCTGACGACCATGCAAACCTCCGAGGTTGGAGAAGGCAAGCTACTGCATCATCACCAACATGCAGCAGATCTACAACTGCCACATCACTAGCCTACGATTATAGCTCTTCTAATCTACGGTTGCATGCAGCAGAATCTACGAGGGAGGATGAAAGCTTCTGATGCAAGCTATTTCGCCGCGAAAGTTCTCCATCAAGATGGATGAAGCTTCCTCAGTGAGGAAGCTTCCCCAGGCCAGAGTTAGAGGCCCAGTAACAGCGCAGAGCTAGAAGAAGCTTCCCTGGCAGGGAAGCTTCACATCTGCAACATCTATGAGGTGACTATTGCCACCACACAAGAGGAAGCTTCTCCTCAAGGGCGGTCAACTTGCCAGGGCCACGTGTATATAAAGGCAACGGCCCTGTCACACCTTAAAAAAAACCCTGTGATCATCTGTGGTCACTCTCGCACAGCAACCTCCTTACCTCAGAGCTTCAGACTTCCAGCTTCTCATTCATCATCATCACCTTTGCCACTGGAATGCCACCTGGAGTGCCCAAGCCAAGGCTCTACTAGAGTTTGCTCTGAAGACCCCTGTTAGAGTGGCATGTGCGTGCCAGCCTGGGTGAAGGAATGCCTGACTACCTGGAGGCCAGACTACCGTGAAGACGGTGGCTGAGTCGAGACTCTTGTGTCGACGGCCTGGACGGCCTAGCAAGAGATTATCCCCTGTGGATGCTAGGCAGATCAGAGCTGTGTACATAGCTGTGTTTAGGTTGCCACTACTTGTACTCTGTACTTTGTATTATCAATCAAAGAGATTCATTTCTCAGTTGTGTTTTTCCATTCACAGTTCCGTACACAGTACATGCCTTCTTGCTGAGCACCAAGATCTATGTACAAGTAGCAAGGAACCTAGACCTTACTGCACCCTCCTTTCCACTATGCAAACTCTGACATAATATCAAAGCATAGGTGGTGCTTTCAGCAAGATTAGCAAAGTGTAGTGTAGTGGATTGGTGGAGCCACGCTTCACCATCCCTGTACAACCTCGAGGAGGAAGCAACAGCCGACTTCTCTCAGGTGTGCAACGCGACCGGCCTTCACGACGTCTGGCCTGCACAAGTCAAGAGCATCAAGCCTCCATGAGCAACATGGATGAGGGCCAGAGAGCTGGATCCCCTGTTCTTGATGATCAATCTGTCCTGCATGGACTGCACATGGACCAAGATCAAGGGCGACATGTAGCAGACCACGCACAACGCCAAGCAGCTGAGGCTGAGCGCTTGGCAGAAGAGGCGTAGCGTATGGCACAGCAAGAAGCCGCGGCGCGCCAGGCTGTGGAGCATGAGCGAGAGGCATTAAGGCAACAACTTACGGCCCAGGAGCTCCTTCGAAAGCAGCAGTAACTCTCACAAGCTGCTTAAGCTTCTCACACGCAACTGTTGCAACAAGCAAATGCTGACCAAGCTGCTCAAATTGCCCTACTGCATCAACAAATGGCTTGGCTTCAATAGTAGCAGATTCAGCAGCAGCAGTAGTAGATGCAGTGGCAGCCAACGTCACACTCATCATCTGCACATCTGCCTCAAGGGAATCCTCATCAAGTCATGCAACCAACCATCCCTCCGCAGGAGCAACCTAGTCCACCTGCCCAAGGAGGAATGACACAGCAGCCACAAGCTGCTCCGATGGTGCCTCCCATAGCACCATTTCATCACATAAACCAGGTTCAAATACCATCGATCAATGTGGCACAGCCGGCAGCAGCAGCACCAACTGCAACGATGCCAGCCTTTCAGCAAAATCCAGCCATTCCTATGTAGTAGAACCCCATGCAAAGCCCTACAACGGCTATCCAAGGCAAACCTTTCCTATGTCTGGAGGACACTGTGCCCGCATCAGCAGCATCATTGCAACTGCACAAGAACTCCATCGACAAGTTTGACGGAGAGAACTTCTAGCACTAGGCACACAAGTTCAAGCAAGTCGCCTAGATCCATAGCCTTTGGAAGTTCTACAATGGGTACTACTCTCCTCCACCACCGGGGTCTCCACCACAAGTCGTGGCAGAGTTCAAGTACTTCACCGACGCTACATTCATGGTGCTGGACAATCAGCTGACACCTCGCATCCAGCATGCAATGCGGATAAACGAGGGAACTTTAGATCCTACTCGCCACGCATGGTCTTACTTGCTACGGACCTACATGTCTGGAGACTCCACCTTCAAGTCCCACCTCCTGACCGAGCTCTCTCACATCAACTTGAGTAGCTTCGACAGCGTCGAGTCCTACATCAACAAGGCAAAGTCACTACGGGACCAGCTCGTGGTGATCGATGCTCCTGTCTCAGAACCTATTTTTGTAACTTTCCTCCTCAACGTCCTGAGTGGAGACTGGGATGACGTGCGCAAAGTGCTCAAATTCAAGCACAAAGCAGAGCTGACAGAGTCTTACGTCTGCAAGATGTTGCTCACTGAGCAACGTGATCGGCTTTTGGCAAAGGAGAAGGAGCGCATTATGTCTAATGAAACTTACCAAGGTGTCAACGCAGCTGTCAGCTCCACTCAGCCATCGTGGAAGAGCCAATCCACGAGGAAGTCAACCTCCTCCCAGTGGTCCGCCGAATGAGGCCCAAACGCCAGCAAGCGCAGCACAGATGGCCAGCAGCTTGGATCACGGCCTGCAACAGTGTGCTCATATTGCAACAAAAAGGGACACAAGGCCATCAACTGCTGCAAGCGGATGAGAGAGGAGCAAGGGGAGAGACAGGGAAACAAGTCAGGAAGCAAGGGGGAGAAGAAGAGCGGAGGAAAAGAGAAGCAGACTCAGAAGAAGGGGAGGGAGACTGAGAAAAAGGAGGGAAACCAAGGCAAGGCCTACGACTGCACAGGATCTATGTTCCAACTCTCCGGGACACAGAGCGACAAGCTGGTTCGCTCTACCTATGTGTGGTATCTGGACAGTGGGTGCACTTCGCACATCACAATCGACAAAGCTTGCCTACACAAACTCCTTCCTTCCTCGAAGGACTTCCTCACCGTGGCCAACAACAAGCAAGTGCCAGTGCTGGGGAAAGGGAAAATGACCATGACCGGGTACAAGGGTGCCCAGGTCAAGTTTGGTGATGTGCTCTACATACCTGACATTGCGGTGAACCTTCTCTCACTCGGGCAGCTGATGAAGAGGGGAGCACGCATCGTCAGCAGCGAAGAGCACGTTGCTTTGAAGAGTCGTGAAGGCGAAACCTTTGCCGAAGGCCGCCTGCTACCGCACGGCATGATCGAGCTGGACATCAGTGCCCCAGCTTTGAGCGACTCCGAGTCTCCCTTCGCAGCAGCTAGTCTACACCAGACCTCTGGTGCAGACCTTCTTGTGTGGCACAAACGCTTCAGCCACGTCAGCAACCAGCTTGTGCAATTAATGCACAAGAAGTCGCAGGTTAACGGCCTTGACATCAAAGACAATGGTGGCAAAGACACATCGCAACCGTGCGAGGACTGCGTTCGTGCAAAGCTACCTCGTCAGATGTTTCCTCCAGCCTTCAAGTGTGATTTCAGCCAGTTGTTGAAGCTGGTACACACTGACATCTGCGGACCACTTCCAACAGCCACTATGAGTTCGGGGCATCGCTACTTCCTTCTGTTTGTGGATGATGCAACCCAATTCGTGTGGAGCTACCCTCTTTGCACGAGAGATGAAGCTCTTACATTCTTCTTCAAGTGGCTGGCAATGGCAGAAAGGCAAAGCAACAAGAAGTTGCAAGTTTTATGCTCAGATGGTGCTGGCGAGTACACAAGCGCAGAGTTCATATCCCGTTTGGAGGACATGGGCATCGTGCAGCAGTTCTCAACAGCCTACACGACGCAGCAGAATGGCATGGCGGAAAGAGCCAATCGCACGATGCAAGAAACGCTAAAGGCAATGCTTGTAGGTGCTCAACTTGACAACAGCTGGTGGACGTATGCTTTGAGGCAAGCGGTCTGTGTGCGCAACCGCGTACCGCACATGTCTCTCCCTGAGATGACACCATTTCAGGCCTGGCATGGTGACAAGCCTGACGTCACCATGCTCAGAACCTTTGGCTGTATGACACTGTTCCATGTGCCTAAGGAGAGTCGTAAGAAGCTGGCTGACAAGGCGTCATGGGGTGTCTTTCTTGGGCAAAGCCCCAACGTGAAAGGATGGGAGTTCTACGACGTGGACTCGCAGCAGATCACAGTAAGCCACGACGCAATCTTCTTCGAGAACCTCACCCGCCAAGCATGGGAACAAAAGCGCAGGACTACACCTGACTTCTTGCAGACCTTCCACGACTCCTAGAATCATTCATTGGAGCAAGCTGACACAAATCCAGAATCACTCACCCTTCTTGATCTGGATCATGCGAGCGAAAAGGCGGTGAGCTCGAGTGTGCCCCTCCAGGGAGACGATCTTGTACGCGTCTCCAGAGACCACCATTCTGTCGAAGTACGGGATGATGAACCCGAGGTGATGGGATTGGAGGATAGTGCGAAGACGACGCGGAAGCAAGAGACGCCAGGAGGAGTCCACGAGAGGCGCTTCACACGCCTCCTGCAAGAGTAGATGGAGCAGCAAAAAGTGCAAGAGAATGAATCAGAGAACAACATGGCCATCACAGCATGCTCTGTCTTCAAGGAGGACGCTGATGTCCTCGCTGAGTTCACCACAACTCATCTCGCCGCTTTGTTCACATCTGCTAAGGAACTTCCACCAGAGCCCAAGACTCTCAAGGAGGCTCTCAACGGAGAGCACGCAGCAGAATGGAAAGCTGCATTGGATGCGGAACACAACAGCCTCATGGACCAAGGCACGTGGGAGCTCGTTGAGCTACCTCCTGGTTCACGACCTCTTGGGGTCAAATGGGTCTTCTGCATCAAGACAAAAGCTGATGGGAGCATCAACAAGTTCAAAGCACGTTTGGTGGAAAAAGGATTTTCACAGGTGGAAGGAAAAGATTTCTTCGAGACTTACGCCCCGGTGAGCCGCTACACCACAGATCGCATCATCCTCATAGTCGTAGTAGAACGAGACTACGAGGTGCAGCAACTGAATGCGAAGAATTCTTTTCTCCACGGGGAAATGGACACCATGGTGTTCATGAAGCAACCTGAAGGCTACGATGATGGGAGTGGAAAGGTGTGCAAGCTAGTGAAGAGCTTGTACGGCCTAAAGCAAAGTCCTCTTCTCTGGTACAGAAGCTGCAAAGCCTCCTCGAGTCTCTCGACTTTCTCCCATTTGCTTACGATGACTGCCTCTTCCTTCACCGTCCGTCTCCAAACAAAAAACCAGATTGTTATGCTCATGTCTACGTCGATGACATCCTCATCATTGGCCCATGAGCAAGCTTCATCAAGGCCACGGCTACGGCAATGGCAAAAGAGGTCAATGTGACCCTCATGCCAAGTTTTGAATACTACCTCGGCATGAACATCAAGCGTGATCGCAAGGCACGGACGCTTGAATTGAGCCAACAGACCTACGCCAACAAGGTCTGTGAATGCTTTGATGTGCCCGACAGGCACATGCCTACTCCCCTCACTCAGCAACCGTTACTGCATCAAGGAGCAAGGGGGAGGAGTGAGACCGAATACCAAAGCAGAATCGGCTCACTAATGCACGCCGCAAGCTGCACGCGTCGTGACCTGTAGTTTCCTATCAGCAATCAGGCACGCGGCAATGAGACGTGTGCTAAAGCTGCTTGCAAGGAAATTGATCGAGCTCTTGGCTACCTCAAGACCACGAGCGATGCAAGACTTTGCTTTGGGACCTCGAGTGACCTCGAGCTCCATTGCTACGTGGATGCGGACTTCGGAGGAATCGAAGAAGACCGGCGCAATACCACTGGCTTTGTGTGTCTGCTCGGTGGAGGAGCCATTTCGTGCATGAGCAAGCGGCAAAACATCATTACACTGAGCTCTGGCAAAGCTGAGTACGTGGGGGCTACAGCAGCAACTCAGGAGGTGACTTACATTCGCAACCTCCTACACGACATCGGCTTTCCACAAGTGAAGCCGACTCAAGTTTTCGTCGACAATTGCTCGACAATTGGCCTGGCAAACTCAACCAAATTCCAAGGTCGAACCAAGCACATCGACATTCGAGGCCATTGGATCCGATCCAAGGTTCAAGACGGCACAGTATAACTTGTGCACGTTCCAGGCAAGCTGCAAGCCGCCGACTGCCTGACAAAAAGCGTCCCCACAGACACCTTGTACAGGTGCATGGTGCAATGTGGACTCACCGCAAGCGCGTTCTTGCATTACGCCTTGAAGAGTCGCGAGGAGAATGGGACACGGAAGTTGAAGAACCGGATGCGCGCCATCAACACCTCCTGCAATGTGGAAACTGGTTTTACATGCTTCATGGTCCACGTGAATACAACAACGGTAGCCGCATCAAAGAAAGAAAGCAACGGAGGAGAAACAAAATCGAAATTTGCAGCAGAAAACAAGTCCGACATTTCTCCCACTCCTTCAGCTTCGAGCCCATCGGCCAACCCTCATTTTGGGTCTCGGCGAGACAACCACGGCTCTCGTGGACGCGCCGTACGCTCCTCAAAGCATGGAAAAGGGAGTGAATTTTTTTGGAGTGGCCTACAGCTCATCTCTACTGCTCCTCCAACTTCTGGCTTGACTTCTGCTGGAGAACAATCTGGGCAAGTAGCAGTTTTGCCGCAGATTTCAGACGCGGCATCATCACCTGTCAGCAACATGACCATCGCAGCAGCACCGCCCACCGTTCTGTAGAAAACGGTGGAGGCGGTCAGTTTTTGCCCTACATCTGGCGGACTTAAAAATCCGCCGGCATTGTTTGGCGAAAAAGGCCAAAAAGGCTGCACGAATTTCTTTCCCTCTCGCGGACCAGCCTCGACTGACCTGCTCGCCGCCAGCGCGAGTGCGCCGTCGGAACGGCGCACTGCATAGCAAACTTTCTCGTGCAAAAGTGCGCAAACGCCACTGCCGCTAACGTTAACAAGCGAGCAAGCGAGTGCGCGAGTCAGCGAGCAAGTCAGCAAGCAAAAGAAAAAGCGAGCAAGCAAGCAAAGAGGGGAGCGAACCAGCGAGCAAGCTAAGCAAGCGAAGCGAGCGAAGCAACCTGGCGAGCAAAAGGGGGTGCAAACGAGGGCACATTCAGAGCTGCGAGCAGCAAGCAGCGGGCAGCAAAAACTACGCAGCCTACTTGCTTGAATATGCAGCACAGTTCGCTTCAAACTCGAAATCCTGCAGCCGCCACTCATGAGGAAGTTCGCAGAACGGATCCCCCTCAACTGAGTTTTCTGACGATACGCCCCTTGTCACGTTGCTCCTTCCGCCACCAGCAAAACGGACGGACAGGAAGGTCTCCGACTTCGCGACTAAGCCGTCCACTAGTGAACTGACGGGACAGAAACAGGTCGGCAAAAAGACAAGTCACCGTTCACCGGCTCTCACAAGAGGAAATCGCACCTACACGACACAGAGTGAGGAACTGCCTTCTCACAACCCTCCTTGCGGTCTTTCTACAGCTCCAGAGACTACTAGCGCAGGAGGAGGGCCAGAAAACTTTTTTCTGAGTCTAGGACAGGTCGTGCCAGCTCAACTCGAGCTGGACTATGTTGGAAATGAGAGAAAAGAATTTGAGGCTCATGTTGAGCCTAGTGGGCAACATCCTTCGGACGAATTGCTTCCTCTAGAGGCAACCGAGAATTTTCTGGAGTGGCCCGAACTCGACCTAATCGTTTCTTTTTCTCTCAACTCGCCACAAGCAAGCCCGGAAGAGCCCAAAGAAGGTCTCCTTCAAGTCCCAGCAGCAGACATCCCCGAAATGAAGGAGAATTTTTTTCTCCTTGATCCTAAAGCCGACATCGACTTCTTTCCTAATCTACCTCTCACCAAAAACACGACTCGGCTCCAATTTCTCGACGAAGATTTTTGGAAGCCTCACGAGGAACTTTTTGGAGGTCCACAGTAGTGAATCGAAGTCGTGTCACCAGCGCACCAATTGAGGGGGAGTGTTAGAGTGGGCAATTACTGCACTGGTCTACTTCTCCGCTACTGTAGCAAACGTTACTACAGTCAAAGGATATTTTGGCATCCAGTTCCCTGGGGTGTAAAGGGCTTGGACTATAAATAGTGCGTCGGCATGCGCATGAGGTAGCGCATGCCATCTACTACCACTTAAGAGGATTGGGAGCTGCACACTGCACAGTACTGCACAAGCACATCAGCTACGAGGGTACTAGCCTGACGACCATGCAAACCTCCGAGGTTGGAGAAGGCAAGCTACTTCATCATCACCAACATGCAGCAGATCTACAGTTGCCGCATCACCAGCCTACGAGGAGAGCTCTGCTGATCTACGGTCGCATGCAACAGAATCTACGAGGGAGGATGAAAGCTCCTGATGGAAGCTATTTCGCCAAGGAAGTTCTCCATCAATATGGATGAAGCTTCCTCAGTGAGGAAGCTTCCCCAGGCCAGAGTCAGAGGCCCAGTAACAACAAAAAGCTAGAAGAAGCTTCCCTGGCAGGGAAGCTTCACATCTGCAACATCTATGAGGTGACTATTGCCACCACACAAGAGGAAGCTTCGCCTCAAGGGCGGTCAACTTGCCAGGGCCACGTGTATATAAAGGCAACGGCCCTGTCACACCTTAAAAAAAACCCTGTGATCATCTATGGTCACTCTCGCACAGCAACCTCCTTACCTCAAAGCTTCAGAATTCCATCTTCTCATTCATCATCATCTCCTTGGCCACTGGAATGCCACCTGGAGTGCCCAAGCCAAGGCTCTGCTGGAGTTCACTCTGAAGACCCCTGTTAGAGTGGCATGTGCGTGCCAGCCTGGGTGAAGGAATGCCTGACTACCTGGAGGCCATACTACCATGAAGACGGTGGCTGAGTCGAGACTCTTGTGTCGACGGCCTGGACGGCCTAGCAAGAGATTATCCCCTGTGGATGCCAGGCAGATCAGAGTTGTGTACATAGCTGTGTTTAGGTTGCCACTACTTGTACTCTGTACTTTGTACTATCAATCAAAGAGATTCATTTCTCAGTTGTGTTTTTCCATTCAAATTTTCGTGGATAGTACATGCCTTCTTGCTGAGCGCCAAGATCTATGTACAAGCAGCAAGGAACCTAGACCTTACTGCACCTTCCCTTCTGCTGTGCAACCTCTAACAAAACATTCATCACATGCTCGTAACACAAGTCCTCTAAGACAAAAGGAGCATTCATAATGACATATGCGTTAATAAATTGGTAACCTATAGATTTTTTTCAAACAAGACACAAAGCCATGCAAAATTCATTCAAGAGGTTATAAGGTGCCATTATATGATGAGTGATCTAAGAAATCCCACCGGCTTTGTAAAATTATAACTTCTGTAATGTGCTGAGACACGCCCTTCTTATTTCTCACATCAATGATCTTCCACTTCACATTTCATACACGTTAAAAGTGCAAATTCATGTGCACACTGATTGAAAAAATAATAATAGTAAACATCACAAATGAAATGAGAGGGAATCGAATCTCATGTGTAGTACATGTTTAAAAAATGTATTTCAAGATTAGTTCTTCTAGCACATCAATTTGATCAACAAAAGGAAACTTTTCATTACAAGGAGATTTGGTGACTTTCGGTTTGATCATGCATCCTTAGAAGAACATGATCCAGTTTTGGTACTTTAGGGAATAACACTAGAATACTCGTATAATGTTGTAAGAATACGATCATTACTTGGTGTAGTTGTGCTCACATTTGTATGATTTTACTTATGCACACATTTGGTTCATTTCCAAATTATATTTCTACATAAATGAGGATTCGTATTTTCACGTTTGACCAATACATTTCAAAAATTAGCAAGGAGTTTACATTTGTTCTAAAAGTAGTGATATTGAACGTGGTATTCGGTAGACGGCATAGTTGATAGGGTTGTGTTGCAAACGTGGATGGTTACCGGTTACCTTTCATACATTTCTCCTCACTATTCCATGTTTTGGATTTAAAAATACCTTGTGTGATTTGAAGAAATAGCACTCGGAAGTTATGAAAATGTTATATTAAGCAAACTCATATGTGTTTGTCACAACATGCAAAAGTATTGTAAAATGTTAGTGTAAGGGGTTGCCTATTCTGCCCTCCCTCATTGAGGTTACAAGGAGTGGTTGAATAAGAGCCTCAACCAATACAAGGACTGGCTAGCTGCAAGCCCATCCCAGTTCGCCAACGAGCTTGGTACTTACCGGCTAAACAGTCGACAAACCGTTAAGTGGCGTATCGGCCATAGGGAAGCCACTTACAAGCCGCCTCTCATTTAGGTCACTCAAATGATGGCTAAAAGGCCTCAAGACCTTAAGAGATTGGGGCTTATGGCCACTATCCCTCATCATCCCCCTCTCCTTCCTGCCTCGTTGAGTAAGCGAGGCGAAGGATGATGAGCAAGGGAGTGAGGCACGTGAAAATATTAAAGCACTAGCACCAAATAACAATATGTGCCTTGTATGTATCAATTTTATGGTATCGTGTCACAAATAAAACTCAAAGTCGTTTCAAAGAAACTGTATAAAATTTCAAACATTTCATGCAAATTCACAAAGTTTTTTTATAGACAATTAATGCAAATGCACAAGTTTGAATGAAGACCCCCATTTTCTAGGATATTGAACAAGGGGACAAAGTAAAAACTAAAATGGCCCTTTAAGGAATTAAAATTTTTTAGTATTTTATAGAAGTTGATGACAATTTTCGTCAGCAATGGCGTAAATTGTCAAATCTCCTTCAAATAGCTCTAAATGACATGTATAAACTTGGACGAGGAATTTCATGTAGAAACTTAAGAACGAACATGTTACACTGGTTATCAAAGTAAGAAAATACCTACAATACAACACAACCATCATAACTACAATGTAAGTGAAGGTTCTTATGATAAAATAGACTAGTGGTACCACCTTTATTGGTGAAGAAATGGATTCCAAAAGGATCGGTTTCTTGTTTTTTAGACTTTTTTGAGTGCATAATCTCCTTGTTATGGGAGGCAAAAGGTCACCTTTAAGCTAATCGACAATGTTAAAAGGCATGTGCCATAAAAAGTCAACATGAGGTTTCATTTGAAAATGATGAAAAGGAGTTGCTTAGCACTAATTTTCTTGTGTTTAAAACTACACAAACACAAAACTTTCTACCAAAATGGATTGGGGTATTTATCAACGTTACAAGAATCAAGGCAATAGCATATCAATTACTTCTTCCATTAAGTATGAAGATACATGACATGTTTGATGTGAGCATGTTATCCTTATACATGGTGGAAGAAACCGTTTAGCAAACACCAATAATTCTTATTCTTAGTGACTAATCGAGGTTCTTACCCTACTGTGGCACTTCGTGCTTGCACCACGCTCAAAGATTCTTAAGGAAATGGCGATCATTCGGCTGATTGTGGAATTGATCATAGCCCGTAGGAGCCTGAATCTCACTTTCCCACAAGGTTGGTATACAAATACTTAGGCATGCGGCACGCACTAATTGTCGTGTCACAGAAGGCTTAGTATGAATGCGGAAGACGTGAACAAAATTCTTTTTATTTGGTATGCATGAAGTCTGAGCATAAGAGTCTGGGGATGTCAACATAACTGTTTTTCAGGTGCTCATCCCAAAAGAGGGGAGGCAAGTAGCCGTGGTGTATCACTCTATAGCTAAGGTCCAAGTGTCATGCATGTGTTCAAGTTTTGCTAGTGATTGAAAGTATTAATTTTTGTTCAGAATGTCGATCACTTCCTTTCTGTCACACGTACTTTTTGGTCATGAACCAAGAAGGCTCATAATAAGTGGGGAGGATCGTAGTGGGAGGGCCACTTTGGCCCTCCCTCCTCATATTTGCAAGGAAGGGTAGGGCACCACCCGTTATCACCACGACATTTGGCCAGCATTCAGCCCTTTATTGGCCGTCATCCTACTACAAGCCGACTAGCTTGACAGCTGACAGCTTGTTAGGTAGCCGGCTCGCAATCACCTGGCCATTACAGACCATTGATTTAGTCCTTTACTTGATCAGCGGCTAAGAGTATGCAAGGCCTCGAGTCCAATGTTTTTGCCTTCAAGGCCTCTTCCTTTCCCTCTCCTTCCTCTCTACTGAAGTAAGCAAAGAGAGGGATAAAGATATATTCAGTACGTCATGAGAGGAAAATCAAGCACCTATGTGAGAATACTAAATGTGACTAGCATGGAAAAATTTTATGATGTGAGATAAACTATGAATATAGAGTCTATTAAGTATGAACTCTGCTTTCTTAGCAAAAAACTATGGAAAGTAACAGTTTGTATGTAATAGCCCCCCTTGTTTGGGACCCAAAATGAGGGGGCTAGGTAAAAGCATAAATTGGCCATCGTAGACTCAAAATATTTGAGTTTTTCTATACAAGTTGCTGATTTCCATTGCGTCGTAAAATGATGAAGAGGGGAAAACTCTTATAGCAAGCTTTGTAAGGCATTTTACGAAGTCTTATGCCAAATTCAGTGAAAGAGCTTGTGAGATTACTTGTTAAATTAAGGGATCATGGAGCATTTGGCACGTGTAAGTATGGTTGTAATTTTTCAAAATCGACACTAATTTTTATGTAAGGGCTGGTTTGTTTCATAACTTCTATAGAATCCCCTCATAGATTTTTTAGCATGAAGCTTCTTATTCTTTATTATTATTTTAGATTCATCATGTTGACACAAACAGTCCGATGTAGACCCTGTCTTAATGAGAGAAACCCTCATAAAGGTGAGATTTTGGGGAAGCATAGCTTTCTTACATATCATAGTGAAGTGAAATGGATGTATTCCAAGTGCAAAATGGATAATTTTCACTATTTATATATGATAAGGGGATTTCATATGGAGGTACAAACATATTTCTTTCTATATCATGATCAGGGTGACAATCTAATATGTGGTTAGATATAAATAAGTACTGATATTTATATATTTATATGAAAAAAATAGTTACACACGAAGGCTTATTAGGATTAGAATATAGCTAAATATGTGCATGTGGTTGTAGATGTAGATGACATTGTACATTGTGGGGAAAATGTGAATGCACATTAGAAATTTCATGCTTATGCCGATGCATCTTATAGTTTAGTGGAATACGGGTGAGCATGTAAGTAAGAATGCATACAGTTGGGATTTACTTCAACGTGAAATTTTTACATTGGTGATCTCGAAATGTGGTTCAAGATTTAAGTTGGAGTTGAGATGTTAAAGATAGTGCGTCAAAGACATGGAAGGTTTTCACAAGTTTTTTAAATTTGAGAATGGATTTTTTTTGGTTGGGCCACATAATGCTTTTGGATATTTCTTTGGAAATCCATAATGTGGTTTGAATGCTTGAAAAGATGCTCATGAAGGACCATTTTGCATTCTTTTGTGTTATGGACACAACATTATGAAGAAGGTAGCATCATTCCGAGAGCAAGGCCAAAACTTTTAGTGCTTTTAACGTATGGTTTTTAGATTTAAAAGGCAAAAGGATGTTTCGTCTTAATTTTTTTTGTCACGAGATCCAAAAGGTTTCCAAGATTGAAGCATGTAAGTTCATTATTTATTCTTTTTTTCGTATTGCAAATAATGCATTCCGTAAATAGGCTTTTAAGTTATCCATCATTACCACTCCCGTGTCTTTGTCTCTTGAATACCCATATCATCTCTCTTCTTTTGTTTGTGCTGAGAATCTGACTTGGGTTGTGGCTATGGGTTTTGCTTGGATTTTTGCTTTGTTTCTCTTGTACAAACTTTCCTGAACTCGCCATCAGGGCCAAGGTTTGTAATGGGTGAGTGGGAATGCTAGTCCGTACATCCTCATGTCGACATCAGCATTCGAGGCTCCCAGAACTGTCATCTTCAGTAAGTTTCTGAAACGTTTCCTATTTAACCAATCTGTAGCCGTCGATGTTCGCTATCCTAGAATGCACAGCATTCGCGATTTGTTTTTCGCGTCGAATTGAAAATGGCCCAACTGTAGTCGCCTTGTCGAACACTCGACCGGACGTAGTTTCAGTCCATTGGTACCGACAGTCCACAGCAAGAAAGGCGCCTGCCACCCACATCTCGCCCGTTCGCCCACAAGCATCCACGAGCACCGGTGGATGAGTGAACTCGAGAGTTGGGGAAATTAGCATTCCCGCATGTCCCTTCCCACCCGTTGCCCACAACATGTAACGAAAACTCCTGTGGTAATTGGATGGTTTTGTTTGGTGTCAACACTCCCAAACTCGATATTGTTGCACCTTTCCTGTCAAGCTACTGATTTCATTGTGATTACTCCGCTTTTTTCTTGTGGTCGTACTGTTTCAAACAAGACCAGCCTCAGCACAATCTCCTGGCAAAAGCTCCTGCCATGTGCGGAAAGTCTTCAACATAGACATCGGCATCTCAAACATGAAACAATTCTAAGTTGACTCTAACGGTCAATAGAACGAGGTCACACAATCTTTCTGTACGACGTTTAGACCGAATCGGGTGTATGAGGGTCCGTTTGCATAGGCTCGCATAGAGCCTGTCGGTCGCGGTTTTCTACGTTTTGACCGCTGCAGACGCCTCTTTCTCGACCGTGACTCTAACTAGCGTGGTTGACCACACTGGCAGTGTGAGTCAACGCTTTCGGACTTCGTCACTCCTAGCCAGTTTCAGCATCATTTACGGAACTACTCATGATCCGGACTGCGACGTCCCGGGTCGCAGTCTTGTGCGACCGCCACGCTCTATGTGGGCCTATGCAAACGCACCTTTAGTCCTTTGCTTCAAAACGCAGAGTGGGTGCTGACGTCATCGTAAGATATCTGACATGCACGCTCAACGAAAGGAATTCTCCATTCGGATGTGGTTCATCCGATCGACATGCGAATGAGGCAGGCCCTCGTCTGCGGTCATTCAGAGCTGAGAGGCGATCGATTCGACGCCGATCGAGAAGGCGTCAACGGTGGCATTTGAATCCACGATTCGCGCACAGAACGATGGATGGAAGCGAGTTTGCGAGGAGTCACAAACTTGACCCCCGATCTCAAAAAGTCAAGGAACATAGACGGCGGTCGAACGTGCGTAGGTTAGCCACCGGACGTACCAGTCCCATTCTCGGCAATCGATGGATTATCTTATAATCTTGGCGGCGTGCAGATTTCCAGGGCACTCTACGCTGTCCGACGGTGTATAAACACATCCTTTGCCACAGGACGGGTTCATCCCGATGGGCGTTTTGGGGTTCACCCTACGCAATCGGTTGGGTAACCACGACTGTGCGCTGACGTCAGAAATTCCGCTAACCAAGCTCTTCCGCGACATCAGTTATATCTGCAGTGGGTATTTTCTGTCCCCGCCGCCTTTTTGGGTAACATAGTAACCCTTTGTTTTCTTACTTTTGTGTGTTTGTGCCGCAAGAAAATCGTGATTAGTCGATCGGTCATTTTTCTGACGTATCCACTAATCAGGGTGCAAGAATCTGTAGGACTGTATGCCCCCCCACGTCCGCGGACGCCCTGCTGAGGTCGACCCAGTACAAGAAAATCATGGACATCGACCGAGATGTCCGGACAGATCCCGGATAGTGAGGAATCACCAGTCCGACGCAAGAGCAACAGGATAAGGACTGAACGTTGGATTGGGTCCAACCTTGGCCTCGCCCTGTTCTGTTTCACGGAACTGGTCGTCATGACTTACACTTGTGACTCGTGAACCCGGCTTCAAACGTAGTCAAAATGCACTTGAAAGAAAAGAAATTCAACCACCGTCATAGAAGATGATAAATTTATTAAATTATGCCTATAATTACGTCATATAATATTTCATAACGTAATGAAACATTCAAAACTCATCCAAAATCTTCAAAGGTATTATTTTTGTGAAGTTCATCATAAATGTGTGAAACTAAAATTTTCACGATAAAGGAGTGAATAAATATCATTAAAATAAATTCATTATAATATAAAACAAAATTCATGAAGAAAAAACCGAGAAGAAATGCCTTTTCAGGTTCTTCTTCAATATGTTGGTGAATTGTTATCCATAAAGATGTATCGTCAAGCGCATTTGTTCAATTTTTGGTTGTTTTGTCTCTGGCTTTTACATCCACACAAGTTGGAATAAATCCAGCATAGCTAGAGGTGATTTAGGAAACGTACGCCCAAGCCATACACAATGTTAAAGAGCACGCATGTGCAAACAAAAAAATAATTCGAACGAATGCGGGTGACAGTTTGGAAATCCATTTACAACCAGATGGAAAACCTTCCATTATGTGGTCCGGATTGTGGGCAATTATTTAGCCTATTAAGAGATGCTAATATGAATACCGTATTGCCGCAATTATTCGAGGTTATTCAAAGTACCGGGACCGAGTTTTGAACCATTCTGGGAAGTTCCCTTTTGGTGTCTCAACCCAATAAATTTTGAAGTGTGCTAGCCGTATCATGTCCTCATGTGGCAGAAACTCATGACGAGGACACCCGCGACCAAATTTGCTCTCTCGAACTGGATGGAGCGCATCGACGATCATCCCCCGCGTGTAGGTTAGCGACGTCCACGCGACATTCGTGCTTGTTGGGGGCGTTGTCCTTGCTCGCGACCCAGGCAACGCCCTGAGTCGAACTGCCCCGCGAGGCGGGTTTTTCCCGCATTAATTCGAAGCCAAAACAGCAAACATTTACAACCGTTACAAAAGTACATAGAAGGAGTATTTTTCAGTGTTTGGAAATGATAAGAATTAATTACCTTCTGAATAAACGCGGCAGTTCGGTACTTTTGCTCCGTTACTATGTAACCCTAGGCCTGCTTTCCGTGCAACACCCGCCTTTCTTCTTTTTTTTAACATGAGACGGTATGTAAGTCGGGGACCTCCACTACAAGACAGAAATGGGCCCACTGTTCTGTCATGGAGGGTATTGTGAGGTTGATTTGGCCTGATCGCGATCAAGACAGACATGTGCATGTGCCCTGCACGGGATACGGTATTTGCAGTTTGGACTCTAGCGGCAGAAATGGAATTCTTTAAAAAACTGAAACGGTGTGGGACCATGCCGTTGGTAGGCAAGCCGGCGAAACGAATTGTCCATAAAACAATGCAACATTTGCAGAATTTGACAGCCTAAGAACTCAAGTTCACCTCACAAACAACATGAAAACTAGACTCAGTCTCAAGTACGTTATGGAATGACATAATCTGCTCTGGTGTTTCATAATACCAATAAGAAAGACGCGTTGGGTCCTGCGCGTTCACTTTGCAGATTGCTGCAATATCATTGCGAATACACCCTAGTTTGATCAATGAACCAATGGCTCCTCCAAGCCCAAAACGGATGAACCCAGCTTCCTTCAGCTCCCACTGATCCCACCATGGGAGGTCCGTTCATAGCCACGAATAACGGCTGGTTTGAACCGCGAACCTACGTGATGAGTTGCAAGTTTCGCGAACCATGCCTCGGGTCCTTCTAAGTCAGAAGAGGTCCTACTACGACTTCATTACGAAACAGGTCCCACCGGGACGTCAACGGTGTCGAACCTGAAGCGGTCTCGCTGCTCCTAAGGGATTAACACGGTGATCAACCTTGTGGGACCCATCGTATCACACAGGTCCTGCGAAGTATGACTCGACGTCCGCAATCTGCTTTTTGCGTCATGGTGGCACAAAGTAATTGCTACTTTTCATTTGCAGCACAAACCAGTTCTTTGTTCATAGCAAACCTCGTGTTGAACACCACAAGCTGATCACGGATGGATACCTACGGAAGTCGTCGTGTTGAACATTTCCATGCAGACGGCATAGGACCTTGTAACGTGTAACGGTCCCATAAAATTCTTATCGCATACCGGGTCCAGCCCGGTGAGAAACCTTGTAGGACCTTCTGTCTGACACAGGTCCTGTGAAGTATGACTGGACGTCCGCAGATTGCTTGTTGCATCATGGTGTCACAAACTGGTTGTTATGTATCATTTGCAACACAAACCAACCCGATGTTCATTGCAAACCTAGTGCTCAACATCACAACTTCTTCACGGATGGATACATACGAAACGTGTCGTGCTGAAGGGGTGGGTCCCATTCAGTTGCGAGGTCCTACCCGGTCGCCGGCGTTGCGGGATCATTGTTGATGAGAAGGCCCCTCGAGGTATAACAGGACGTCGGAGTGACCGCAGACAGCCTGGTGCGTAATGGTGCGACAATAATTATGGCTACAATGATTTCCGACATAAACCTACTGGATGTTCACTGCAAACCTAGAGTTGACGACTGATGGATACTTATGAAAATCGTGCTAAATGCTGCCATGCAGACGGGGGCGGACCCAGTTGGACGCACCAAGTCCTCCCGCGTTCCAAACGATTACCATGTCCTACCTTGTCACCGACGTCAGAGGACCGCGTGATCTCGTAGGTCCCCTGGAGTTGGAGTGGACGTCCAAGTGACCGCAGACAATCTGGTGCGTCATGGTGTCACAAAATGACTTGTACATTTGACTTCCAACACAAACCCATTCAATGTCCACTACAAACCTAGTGTCTAACCCCACGAGCTGGTCACTGCTAGATACTTGCGATAATCGTCATGCTCAACGCTGCCATGCAGATGGGATAGGACCATCGCCGACACACTTGGTCCCACCACGTTTCAATCGCTTACTAGGTCCCACGAAGTCGCCGTCGTTGTAGGACCATATGGTCGTAGAACATCGGCGAGCGGATGCGGACAACCTGTTGAGTCATGATGTCACAAAACATTTGCTAGAACTGTTTAGCAACACAAACCCTTCAATATTCACTACAAACCCAATGTTCAACCACACGAGCTACTGACGAATGGACATCTGCGAACTTCGGGGGACCTGACTGCTGCAATGCAATCGAGATAGGACCTCATTAAGTTTCTTGGTCCTATCAAATTCTTATCGCTTACTGGGTCCAACCCGGTTATAAATCTTGTAGGACCTGTAATATCACCCGGCATGACCTCTTCAAGTGTACAGGTCCTGTATAATTATTATCGCATATTGGGTATGTAACTCGGGGACCAAAAATATAATTGCTATGATTGGTTTGCAACGTAAACCCATTCGATGATTACTGCAAACCGACTATTTAGCCCTACGAGCTGTTCACTGATGGACTCTCGCGAAGATCGTCGTGCTGAACGATGCCATGCAGACGAGGTAGGACCTCATCCGACCATCCGGGTCCTACCAAGTTTAAGTCGCTGACATGGTCCCACCTGGTCGCTAACGTTGTAGGACCAGCCACGATCGCCTTCATCCTATGGAGTGTGCATGGACGTCAGAGTGACCACGGACAACCTGGTGCGTCATGGTGTCACCAACAGGGTAGGACGGTCTTGGAAGCTGCACGTCCTTCCACGTTTCAATCGCTTACAGGTCCCACCAGATATCCGACGTCTTAGGACCTTTGGAAATCTGACAGGTCCTACGGGATATGACCGGACGTCAGAGAGCGCGGAGAGCCTGTTGCATCATGGTGTCATAAAATAAATGCTACAGTTGATTTCCAAAACAAACCTACTCCATGTTCACTGCAAACCTAGTGTTGAACACGACGAGCTCTTCACGAATGGATGCTTGCAAAAACCGTTGTGCTAGACATGGGTGCGGACGAGGTGGGACACATTCGGATGCAAAGGTCCTACTCCATCCTAATCGCTTACCAGGTCCTACCCGGTCGCCGGCGTTGCGGGACCATTGTTCATCAGAAGGTCCCACGAGGTATAACAGGACGTCAGAGTGACCGCAGACAACCTGGTGCATAATGGTGTGACAATAATTAGTGCTACAATGATTTCCGACACAAACCTACTCGATGTTCAATGCAAACCTAGAGTTGACGACTGATGCTTGCGAAAGTCGTGCTAAATGCTGCCATGCAGACGGGGGAGGACTCAGTCGGACGCACCAAGTCCTACCGTGTTCCAATCGTTTACCATGTCCTACCTTGTCGCCGACGTTGTAGGTCCGTGTGATCCCGCAGGTCCGATGGAGTTGGACTAGACGTCCAATCCCGCAGGTCCTCTGGTGTTGGATTTCCAACAAAAACCCATTCAATGTCCACTGCAAACCTAGTGTTTAACCCCACGAGCTGGTCACTGATAGATGCTTGTGAAAACCGTCATCAAAGCTGCCATGTAGATGAGATAGGACCTTCGCCGACGCACGAGGTCCCACCACGCTTTAATCGCTTACTGGGTCCCACGAAGTTGCCGTCGTTGTAGGACCATATGGTCGTACAACATCGGCGAGCGGATGCGGATTTGTTGATGTCACAACAAGTTTCCAAGACTGTTTAGCAACACAAACCCTTCGATATTCACTGCAAACCTAGTGTTAAACCCCACGAGCTACTGACAAATGGACATCTGCGAACATTGGGAGACGTGACTACTGCAATGCAATCGAGATAGGACCCCTGTCGACGGTAGGAAGGTCCCACCATATTTCAATCGCGTCTCGTCCTACAACGACACAAGGACACTATGTCATCGCAAACGAGGTCCTACGTCGTCGCGTACGGTGTAGGACTCGGTGGGATGTCACATGACGTTGGTAGTTTGACTAGACGTCTGAGGGGTTTAGGACTTGACTCTTGCTGTAAAGACGAGATTAGACCTGTTTCCTCGTCTAGGTCCTACCACGTTTCAATCGTGAAAGTCCCATAAGTTTATACTCCCCTGTAGTCGTGCACATGGTCCCACACCGTTGCGAACGTTGTAGGACAAAGATACATCAAAACGGTCCTGCATAGTCTCAAAGCATTGTGTAGGACCATGGCCTCGAATATGGTCGTACCATGTCAGATTTCATAACGATTGTGTGTAATAGACAGGTCCTGCAATGTTGTAGGAACTAAAATGAGTCTAGGGCATGCAGGCCCATGTTGAATGAGACATGAGCTCTGGGTGTGAGTGAGACAAAAGCAGCGCCAAGATTTGGCTAAGCCTGGAACGAATGAATTAAGAATCAAGGAGAGGAGTACAATGAGCCCTACGATGAGCTTATGTACTGGGGACTGGCGGCTAGCCCACCAGGCCCCGTCATCCCCGCCGCACCAAAAGGCACAGACGGGGAATACAGATATCCCAGAACATGAAACCACACACTGGAGGTCTCCCGAGGCACTGGAACAGTCAACCGTGTGCCCGGGTCTCGACCGATAAGAAAGTATCCAATATACCCCAAACACGACCAGACTCTACGGTGACACACTAGCATCACGGGCTAGCCAAGCTAGGCAAGTTTAGGCCTCCCGAGATGCCGGAACACGTAACCGGGCGTCCGGGTCTCAGCCACATGCAAACTACACAAGTCTGACAGGGGGGCAACAAGACTAGGGTAATCAGTGCTAGGTCTCCCGAGGTACCGGTACAGACCACCAGGTACCCGGGTCTCGACCACCGAGAAAACTCTAGTAAACACGTATGGGAAAACAGAGCTGCAAGAATGCACCATACATGTCACAGAAGGAGTAATGGAGCCACTAGGACGCTCTCCCTAAACAGGGCTACACGATAGCTCAAAGCCCATACACCAACACTCCCCCTGGGCTGCAAGAGCTGTCAACAAGGTATCAGCTGAGAAGATACAAATGCTCCCCCGTGATGAGAGAGTCCTGAGGACATGAACCCCAACACCAATGTGCGATCTACTCCCCCTGCATGCACAAGGCTGTGAACCTATAGATAACACTCCATCTCCTCGTGGCTCAAACGGCCCTAGGAAGAACAATCCAACAATGATCACACCTGACAGTGACTGGAGATGTGAATGCGTCATCAGAGAGGTGAGGATAAGACTATCATGTACACAACTCGATCATGCACTGCCCAACACCTGTCACTCACCACATGGAAGCTGCCAGAGGTCCCAACTAGCGGGATCCTGGGTTTCACTCTCATCAGACTCAGAGGGTGCAGGAGTGGAGAAGACACTCCCAAATGCTCCATGGCTGAGTGAGGAGGTAGAGGGTGTGGCGGAAGCTCCTGGAGTGGAAGGTGAAGACAGAGCTGGACCTATGTGTGTAGAGTGCACTCCTGTAGACGGTACATCAGCTGCACACTCTAGCATGTGCAGGTTCTCCTGTACTATAACCAACTCACCCTGGAGAAGAGAGGCACGCTCACGCATCTCGGCATGATCCTCCTGAGTAACTGTGCGAAGCTCAAACTCAACATCCTCGAGGACAGCTATCATCTCACTGTAAGTGGTGGACAAGGAGTTTACCACTCGGCGTAGCACCTCCACCTCCATCTCTGCTACTCGAAGCTGAGTAGATGCAGGTGTCGTGTCTCCTAAAGCAATGTGTCTCACGATATCCAAGGACTGAGGCAAAGGATGATCAGAAGGATGTAGATCCGAAACAACCTCTGAGGTAGGAGTGCAGGAATCGGAGGTGAAGCGGGGTGGACTAGGTACTNCATCCTCGAGGACAGCTATCATCTCACTGTAAGTGGTGGACAAGGAGTCTACCACTCGGCGCAGCACCTCCACCTCCATCTCTGCTACTCGAAGCTGAGTGGATGCAGGTGTCGTGTCTCCTGAAGCAATGTGTCTCATGATATCCAAGGACTGAAGTACAGGATGATCAGAATGATGTAGATGCGAAACAACCTCTGAGGTGGGAGTGCAGGAATCGGAGGTGAAGCGGGGTGGACTAGGTACTGGGAAGGATGATGGGGCTGAGCTGAAGGCGGTCCCAAGGCACTCCGGAGTGTCGTCACTGCTCACTCTCTCAAGATCCCCATCCTGTGAGTCGCTGGACTCAGAACCAGTCGGACTGTGTCCACTACAACCCTCTCGGAGCATCTCGGCCAGTGCACCCTGTAGTGCACGCAACCACTCCTCTGCATCCCTCAGCTCACACTCTCTAGACATCTGTATATAATCTCTCCTCCCCATGTACCCAGTGAAGATGTCGCCGGGAGCATCCTGTGATGGCGGGGTGTCGCCGGACAATGTCTCTCGGATGGTGGCGATGTAAGTCTCCTGCGCACTGATCTGACAGCAAATCTCGTCCTCCGCAGCTCGGCATCTCACACAGGAATGACTAGGTGCTGCCAACCTGGTGAAGGGCACTGATGCTGCCGTCACTACCATAGGTGGCCGAGACTCAAATGCCCCCTCCAAGATCTCAGATGGAAGAATGGTGTCTCTATCAGCTGATGCACTACCGCTGAGAACTGAGGGAAGAGTAGACACAGCTGATGCAGTCGATGCAGCTGAGACTGTCGATGTGGCTGCTGCTGATGATGCAGCTGATGCTGCCAACACAGCTGATACTACCGATGTAGCTGATGCTGTTGATGCAACAGATGGTGCCGATGCTACAGCTGCTGGTGAAGAAGTCGAAGCTGTAGAGGACGCTACTGGTGGCGATGCAATAGGTGGAGCAGCTAGTGCAGCAAGTGCAGCTGTGCCAGCCGATGCAGCTAGTACTGTAGAGGATGCGAGAAGCATGGATGTAGACTGTGTGGATGTGTCTGATGCTGCTGCTGCTGTCAAAGATGTCGAGGCTGAGGAGGACGCTGCTGCGGGCGATGCAACAGGTGGGGCAGCTGGTGCAGCAAGTGCAGCTGTACCAACCGATGCAGCTGGTACTGTAGAGGATGCAGGGAGCGTGGATGTAGACTGTGTCGCTGGTACAGCTGTCACAGCTGCTGTAGCTGGTGCTGTAAGCAAAGCACGTGCTGTAGGAGAGGATGATGCCAATGAAGCTGTGGATGCAACAGATGATGCTGATGCTACAGCTGCTGGTGAAGAAGTCGAAGCTGTAGAGGACGCTACTGCTGGCGAGGCAACAGGTGGGGTCCTAGGTGCTCCTACTCCATCCTCGACGCTCACTAGTGTAGTCGACGTCGAAGTGGACGGATGCACACACCCCCCCTCAACCGGTGCAACGACAGAAGCTGGTGGAGGTGAAGACGTGCCAGAGACGACAGGACGCACTGGGCGACGCCGACGTCGTCGAGCAGGAGGCTGACTGGGGGCGGGTATGACACCAGTGGAGCGGAGGATGGAGAGAATAGCTGCAGACTGAGATGAAAGGTCCGGTGTAGCTGGAGAAGCTCCCTCGGAGGAGGATGAAGAAGATGAAGACGAAAGGGAAGAGGAAGAATCATCCGGATGGGAGAAGAGGTAGTCCCTCACCTGCTGCATCATCTGCCGCAGACTCTGGAGCTCGGTGTACAGGGCTGCCAGAGAGCCAATGTGAGGAACGGACGAATGAGAAAGGTCTGTCTGCTGTGGAGTGCGAGGTAACTCGCGATGCTGGAGCCAAGGTGGATGCCAACCACCAGGGCGCAGGTGACACTGGCGCCATCCGTGGCGTCCATCGCCACAAAAGTGGCAGGCAAACCCACGAAGAGCTGGATCCTGTGGTGGAAGGAAATGACCAACCCTCTGAGAATCATGGTGGTGACTATGGAGAATGCCGGGACCTGACGGTGGTGAGACCGACCACGGGAGAGGCTGGAGAGGAGCATCACGAAAAGGCGGTGCTGGCAGCCACACATCAGTCCCTGAAGGCGGAGGATGATGCGGATGAGGTAGAATGCCCTGTCTCGATGGTGACGAGAAGGACCATGGAGAAGGNAGAGGGTGATGTCGGTGGCAGTGTGCTGGCATGCTGGTGAAACGGCGGAGTGAGGGAAAAGCTCTCTCCTGGTGGTGAAGAGACCGACCACAGGAGTGACTGACCAACAGAACCATGAGGTGGTGGTGCCGATGGTAGAAGCGCTGTGCCATAAGGCAACCCGTGGTGGGAGGGACTGTGTCCCGGCGGTGGAGAAACTGACCACGGGTGCACATGGCCAGGATGACCACGTGGAAGTGGTCCCGACGGCGGCCTCAGGGAGTCTGAGGGTCGCGGATGAAGAGGGTAAGAGTGCAGAGCACTGTCAGTGGGCGAAGGAGAAAAACTTTGTGGGAGGTAGGGACCAGGAGGTGGCCCCGGCCACGGCAACATCGTGCCGAGAGAGACGATGAGATATGATGATGAGAGAGGTTCCGGCACTGTCCCTAGGTGAGGCAAAGAAGAGGGGATGAGTCTTGAAGGAACAAAAAATAAAAAGGTGTGGTGCACATGTACTGAAAAGGAAGGAAAGGAAAAAGAACGGTATGGAAAAGGTCCCTCTTTGTAAGGAGAAAGGACAGGAGAAAAATTAAAAAGAACGTGAAAGATTGTGTTGTCGTAATGGACAACGCTACAGAACTACCCCTCGGGGTTAATTTTTTTTTTTGCTTGCCTGTCTGACCTAGGAGTGTCTAATTGTTGTGGAGATGAGGCGGCCGGGTCAAATCCGGCGTGAGAAAAGAAAAAGAATTCTATCGGCAACCACCCACGATCGCGTGGGTGATTTTGCACCCACGCGAAAACCGTGGGTGGGTTTCGCTCTGCGAGGTGCCGACGGTGACGTCAGCAGGACTTCGCGAGAGCGAGTCCGTGGGAGCGAGCGAACGCACGGAGAGAGGAGCGAGAGCGACAGAGGGGATGGCCGGGTTCGTGAGAGCGAGAGAGAGAGACAGCAGGCGAGATAGAGCCAACAGGCGAGAGGGAGAGAGAGCGCCAGGAGCCGAAGGAGAGCCAGCAGGCAAGGGAGAGAGAGAGAGACTAGGCAGCGAGAGAGGAAGAGGGAAGCGAGAGGGGAAGCAGCTCAGCGGCGGGCGTAGCAGTCACGACGGCGCTGCTCGCAAGCACGCAAGCTGTGCAATGCGGCTGTTGCTGCTCGCTGCTCGCGCTGCTGCCTGCTGCTGCTGCGTGCTGCAGAGGATGCAGGCTGCTGCTGCCGCAGCAAGTGGCGGCGAGTGTCTGCACTACGTGATTGCAGTGGCCGCTACGCAGTGATGTTGCTGCTGCTGGCTGTGACTGCCACGCTGCTTGCGCGCGGCTGCTTGCTGCTGGTTGCGGCTGCTGCCACCGCCCTCACGCACTGCGCACTGCTCAATGCCGCTGCAAATGCTAAAGCTGCTGCTGGCTGTGGCTGCCACGCTGCTTGCGCGCGGCTGCTTGCTGCTGGTTGCGGCTGCTGCCACCGCCCTCACGCACTGTGCACTGCTCAATGCCGCTGCAGATGCTAAAGCTGCTGCTGGCTGTGGCTGCCACGCGGACAGTCTTGTCGCACTGCTGCGCGGTGGCGCTGCCACTGCTGCTGCTGGCTGCTTGAGACCGCTGCAATCAATCGTGCGGGTGCAAGCGGGTCTACACACACTGCACGCAAGCTTCTTGTGCCGGCTGCTTGCTTGCTTTGCTTGCACACACATTACCACGTTCACTCACAAGACACATGGCCCAACCAAAGGCAACGAGTGGGGCCTCTGCCGCCAGTGGGTGCGGTTTGCTTCTGCCGCCTAAACAGGAGGCGCACTAGCACCCGATGGTCTTGACATCAGCTCTATAAAAACCTAAAATCTGATCAGAGGATGTCCTTGATGTGGTTGTAGGTCCTTGCTGATGTCGTAGGCACGTTCGTCGCTTTCGCGCTCTCATGCCTACGTGGCGCCACGTGGCGCACCTCAGCTGCGTTTCCAGTCTATTCCGCTGCTCTGCTGCTCACACGGCCCCCCTGCGCTCTGATACCAAACTAAAATGAGTCTAGGGCATGCAGGCCCATGTTGAATGAGACATGAGCTCTGGGTGTGAGTGAGACAAAAGCAGCGCCAAGATTTGGCTAAGTCTGGAACGAATGAATTAAGAATCAAGGAGAGGAGTACAATGAGCCCTACGATGAGCTTATGTACTGGGGACTGGCGGCTAGCCCACCAGGCCCCGTCATCCCCGCCGCACCAAAAGGCACAGACGGGGAATACAGATATCCCAGAACATGAAACCACACACTGGAGGTCTCCCGAGGCACTGGAACAGTCAACCGTGTGCCCGGGTCTCGACCACCGAGAAAACTCTAGTAAACACGTATGGGAAAACAGAGCTGCAAGAATGCACCATACATGTCACAGAAGGAGTAATGGAGCCACTAGGACGCTCTCCCTAAACAGGGCTACACGATAGCTCAAAGCCCATACACCAACAGTAGGACCTTCTTGTACGACGTGGTCCTACATCATTCACGCCACGCCCAGATGAGTAAGGTGGTGCAGTACTTTGTGAACTGCCACCATTTATTTTCACTTACGTCAACGTGTTTGTGGTTTCTTCACCCACAACTGCTCCGCGACATCATGTGGTTCAACCTTCGTCATGGCTCTTAGGAACTACGTTTTCCTCAGTTCATATGAGAGTAGCGCCGAGAGCACCGACGAAGACAGTACTGTGAGTTACGCCACCAACAAGAGTAACGTCAGAGTAGTCGAAGAGATCTCCCTCCCTCTGAGAACATACAACCCACCCGCGGTTCTCCTGGACGACTCACCTCCTGCCTCTACCCGCTATGTACCCTTAGTTTCTTCGAACGAGGCATCCGATGCTCAAGATGCTGTGAGAACTGAAGTTCTGGTCAGAGCTCCTGATGTACAGGAGAGTCAGATGAACCGAGGCAGTCGCCCGTCGGCGGGTGCGAGAGGAAGGGCGGGTGGTTTCTTGCACAGGCGACGAAACGCAGCGGGCGCTGGTCTTGAGAAGCCCTTGGAGCCGTTCTTCGACCCACAGACTGGTGAGTGGTAACTTTTTGTGGTCATTCTCACTGTACACACTTTAAGAATAACATTAACAGAAGTTCTTTTTCCCTACAGACCTTCCGAAATGTGGAGCTCCTCAGAAACTTTGGGAAGCTGAATTTGAAGGGTTTCTGTTCGGCATTGGACATGCCCGGTGGACAAGTGTCGATAAGCTGATTGAGTTCTTGAATGCCCGTGATGATTCAGCCGTCGTCTCCAGACTGTCTCGTCTGAAAACAACAAGTCCTGCAACATGGTGGTTCATTGAGAAAACCCGACATGCACAGTCAATTCTGAAAGCGAGCAAGAACCCAAAGAATCCGGTTACGTTCACACTTAACCCGGAAGTGTTTTTCCGACAGCCATGGGTGAACCTCAATCCTTTCAGGGATGTTGAACCTGAAATCGTTGATTTCCACATTCAGGAAGCAAAGGAGTGGAAGAGGGCCGTTAAAAATCCACGCCCTCTCTACCGTTCAATTCAGCGAACTGAAGTGGTAGCGGAAGCCTCAAGGTGGTTTCAGCCAGTAAGAGTCTCCTTGCTCTTTCTTGCTGATTCCTTTGTCGGAAAGTGCAAAATCTAACAAGACACTCTTAATTTACAGGCTAAGTTGGCCGGGACTGGCGGGGGAGTGGAAGGAGAAGACGGCCAGGTATATGATTCATGTCTTAAACATCATGAAACTATGTTTAAGTTTTTTCTTTGACTTCTTTCTGAAGAGAACGATGGCTTCTGCAGGATGAGGCCGTTGCTGGCGCGGGAAGCAACGACAGTGATGACACACATGCCCCCGCTGCTGTGAAGGTGCCTGTCGCCGGTTCTGTGGCTGAAGATCCTACTACTGCCGGAACCGGTGGTGGGTCCACGGCTGATGCGTCAATCCGTGCACCAGTTCTTGTGGATGGGACAGTCCGTCAAGCTGCTGTAATCTCTCCTGTAGGGTGGGTTCATCGTCCCGTTGTTGAGCTGTCTGCACCTGGGGGAAACACGTCATCCGTTACTGGTTTCATGGCTTTGAGGGTGCCCTCGCAGGGCCAATGCGGAGAAACCGATGTCGGTGTCGTTGCTTCTGTCGCCGCTGCTTCTGCCGCCGCTGCTGCTGCCTCTGCCGCCGCTGCTGGCGTATGCAGCGTTGCAGACCCGTTTGTCACTGCTGCCACTGCTGCTTCCGCAGCCGCCGCTGCTGAGGCAACCGGTGTTGTTACTGAACCATCCTCAACTGCGGGCAACGGTGCCAGCGCTGCTGCAACACCCAGCGCCGTAGACCCTTTCATCGCTGGTGCATTCGATGCTAACGCCTCCGCCGCAGCTGCCGGTGCTGGTGCTGTTACTGAACCTTCTCTCGCCACGGGACCAAGCACTGCTGTTAGTCCTGGCGGTGCAAAACTGTGCAGTGCTGCAGCTGAAACAAACGCTGTTACTGTCCCCGCCGCTGATACCGGCGCACCCAGCGCTCCTTCTGAGCCTGCTCCTGTCGGTGTTGGTGGGATTTCTGTTCATCTCACTACCACTGAACCTGGTCGTAATGGCATCGCGGCACCAAGTGGTGCCGCGGAACCTAGCTTTCCGCAATGGGTTGGTGGCGGAAATGAACTTGGAGCTGGCGTTGGTAGTACACTACCTTCCACCTTACCAACCCAGGAAGCGGTGGGGAGTGTACCTCAACCCGGTTTGAATGAGGTGTGTAAGTCATGCTGCTTTCCGAAGATGTCAATTAATTCATGTCGGTAATGAAATTAAATCTTACTATCTTCCCGCTGTTTCTTTTTTGCAGGCCGTGAATCAGTTTGGTGCTTATCAAGCTGGGTACAACATTCTTGACGACCAATTTTTCGACGATTTTTGCGGCCAGCAAGTTACGAACAACGTGCCCAATTTGACAACAACTTCTAACGAGGCCCGCAGTGCTAACGTCCCCGCCCACCCGGCTTCAGTCATCAAGAAAATGGCAGAGCAACTCGAAGTGTATACAGCGGATTTTGAAGAGGCATTCGACAACTGGTACCAGCACGGCAAGGCGATGATAAGGAACATGAGAAAGCTGGTCGGCCGTGGAAAGAAGATCACAAGTAAAAGTAAGTTTTGACAAAACAATAAGAAAGTTGTCATATCATGAGTACAAAAATAAGAGCATTGAACCTCTTTGTAAGCAACAATGATTTTCATGTCTGCGCAGATGACGTACACCTTGAAGAATGGGTCAAACTGTATCAATCGCAGAAACGTACAACGCTGGTATGTTGCCATTGCAGAGCAGACAGAAATGCATCAAATGAAACAACAAATGTAACACACGCTAAACATGTGTGCAGAGTTGGACACAGGCGCTTGGACGGGCTGCTGATTCTTTTGAGAAGGGAGTGCGTGCCACTGAACTGGAAGATGAAATGCCATCGGAAGCTGAACGTCAACCTGATGATAAAAACGGTAAGAATGATTCCAATAGCATTCTCTAATGTTTTTTCTTTCACGTTCAATCCTGCCTAATAAAGTCTCTCTCATTTGCAGGCCGGAAGAAGTTGAAGACAAGTGCAGACCAACACATCAAGGATCCTGACCTTTTCAGTCCTATTCAGACGCGCAATCAGAGGAAGCGGATGGGAAAGTGACAAGCATACTCAGCGGAAGTACAAGTACTGCTCATTGGAAGTAATAGGTTGGGAAAAGATCATGTTCAATGGTGATGAGAAGGCTGGTTTTCTATCAGAGTATGATCGATAGATGCTAATCCGTTCGCTGTTTCTATACTAAACTCATTATTAATGGAATATCTACCCAGTAAACGAAATGTAGCAGTAACATGTGGGCGTTACCGAAACATTTCAGTTGCGATTGTTTCATTTTATATTGTTTTCACTATGTAATGTTGCATGTATTATTTCATTTCTTCAATGTACCATGTACATGAAAAGGAATACAAAGGTAGATGTTGGGTTAGAAGGTTACTAGTAGGTTCAATTACTGAATAAATGGAATGATCTTGAAGCCACATCATTTAATGACAAATAGCTTTCCAATTAGATGATATGGCCGACATGGTTTTACATGATAAGTTACTAGTCGGCTAATCATCTAGTTGGAGAGTAATTACAAGTTACTAGCGTGGTTCAATGTCTTCCTTCCATATTGCATTTTGCTTTGAGAATAAAGAGAGGAAATATTCGCTAGGTATTTAATGGTATGTCAGCCACATCGTTTTGTGACAAATAGCTTTCGAACTAAATGATATGGCCGATATGGTTTTAAATGATAAGTGGTTCAGTGTCTCCCTTCCATACTACACATTTGCTTTGTGAATGAAGAGAGAAAAATCAGAAAAGATTGCATAAATAACATTATATTGTGATGTTTATCACATCATCAACATTGTCACCGACCACATCTGACAAACCAGGTTCCTGGCTCAGATGTCCACTCAGATCACTGTCAGGAACATATCCATAGATCCTGTTCTTGTTCTTGCGTAGGTTCCAACAGGCAAAGATGCGACGTGTCATCTCCATGAAGTTTGGAATGGAGTAAGTGTAACTTTGCAGGGAAAACCTGCGATTGAATATGTTCACTTGCTCATTGGCCGACGTATTTACTCCTGCGGATGAGACAAACGAACGTTCCAAACATTATTAAACATTTGTCAGAAAGACAACGCAAACATCACAATTTAGCAATCAGCATAATTGTTTTAACGCTCACCTGTCAAACGTGTGTACACATCGGGGCTGAAAGCTGGAGAACATGTGTGCTTGGCCGCCTCTTTATGTCCAAAGTGAAAACGGTCACAAAGAAACCGTGTCGATGAAACTAGCGATGGTTGTCTACCGAGTGTGTAAGCATATAGCTTGCAAGCATTGTCGTAGAACAGGAATTTTGGCCGACTTCCTTTCTCAAACCTTGTCAGAAGGGTCGTAAAAATTTCATTTGGCGACTCTCCACCACTCATCACATGAAACCCATAAATGATCAGATGGGGACAGACAACAGTAAAGATTCCAGCAGTAGAATTCTGTGGTACTTTTCCCATCCTGTCGTTCAAGATTGTTGAACCATGGTCGGAGCACCTTCAATTCCCAATGGGGATAGCAGGCAGTTTTTACTGATTGTAGAGGTCCATATGCGACAGCAGTTTCTTCGTCCCGCGCAAGACATTCGCAGTCAGTTCGAAGAAACGAAGAATTTTCTACATTTACACCCAAATTTCACTGCACTTACCCGCATGACGAAGGTAAGATACGTTTCCGTCAAGAATGAAAGAATGCGAAGTGTGCATAGCGGCAACAGTGAATGAGCATCTTCCCATTCTCCTTCAGATAGGTTAACACCATGTTCCAAAAAAACTGGCGCGATGTGCGAATCGATGACTCTGGCTATCAGGGGCATGTGGTCGACAATTCGTTGCCACTGCGCGACTGTCATGCTCTCTGGGTTCTTCAGCAAGTCATGCAGAGCATGCACTGCCTCTCCGTGGATTAGACACAGTTCTGTCCCCCAAGCTCCGAAAGAGTAGATGAAGTCATCATATGGTTCCTTTGTGGTGTAGAACTGCAAGTTAAACGAAAAGACATTAGTAAAGTTATTTGTCATGATTCATTACTAGATTATCATTCCACCACTTGTAATGCCTTTCAGATCACTGTAATCACTCACGTTTGCGCCGTTCTCCACTGCCGGATCTGTATGTGCAATCTTCATCACGTTGACGATAGCTGCAACGTCTGCAGCTCCACACGTGTGCAATGCTTCCAGCAAGAGTTTCAAGTGAACATCAAGGATGACATATTTTTGGCGTCTCCGATGTCCAATCCGTGTGAGCCACTCTCTGGCTTGACGATCCGTCACAAGATTTTTTCGGGATTGATTTTCCCCTGACAGCCTGTCCAGACATCGGGTTAGTGTACAGAGGCTGCTGCACCTGTTCACCGTGACGGTTGATCAAAGCCGTACCATCACAAACAAGCTTCTCAGGAATCTCCCCACAGACGCTACAACGTGTTCCTAAACCTTCAATATCTATGAGCCTCAAAAAGGCTTGCAAAGCCTTGGAGAGAATCGTGTGACATGAAAATTTCAAGTCCCGCATTGCCTTCATGAAGAAAGAAACAGCACCATGAATCGCTGTCAATGTCAAACCGTTACAGGCAAAAGACAGGACCCAGATAAGGGCTGCGTGTGTGAACACAGAGGATGCCAAGTAGACAAAGACGCCGTCTTCACGGCCATCCGGGAAGACGGTGCAGGCACACTTCTCGGTTCGGAAAAATTCCACAGGAATCTGTGGAACAAGGGAAATAGTCATTAATATACTTCCGGACGCCGATATGAACTCAAAGCAAAAAGACGATATCTTACGGGTTCCGCCTCTCTTGACGAGTCATACACTTGAATTAGTCTTGTTTTCTGCACATTTACGGTAAATTCTAGTCAGAATTTGTTCATGATTCAGATGCAAAAAGTAAACCACTAACCACAAGCACTCACCTTCTTCCATGTATGTCCACACTTGCATGTTTCTGTCTTTGGAGAGGGCGCCTTTAGCTTGAAATCAGGTTGGAAAACCAATCTTGCAAGATCCCGAGCATCACAAGCATTTGACGGCCTGCTTGGGTGGAGACCATGCATGACGTCGATTGTTTTGAAAGACCGCACTTTCGGCCAACGGCAAATCTTCCAATCTTCTGAGCCGTGTTCGTCATTGCGACAGTGCGCATCAGACCTGCAGCTTCTGCAGACAGAGACATTCACTGTCTCTTCTGCTTCAGTCGTTTGGCATGCCTCAGATGAACCTGGAACACACCATTGAGCAGCCACAAAAGTATGGTTTTGCAGGATGAATAGATGCTTCACACGCTTCCCGATACCCTTGTCGCAAGGGCACCAAAACTCTCCAGCGTTGTCTCCATCCAGTAGGCCCCAACCCAGCACTCTCTCCCCCGCCACCGACGCACTTTCATCCGAAATGGAAAAACATGGACTGTTATTCTGGGAAATGCAAAGAGGTAAGATTGGATTTTCCCGCCAACTCCCTTCTGTGAGCGGTCTCATAAGATGAGCTTTCGCCCATTTCTCATGGACACAACCTTCACCACAACGACCTCGGACACAAGTACAGTGCACTCCACCTCCCCAAGACAGCCAGACATGGACAGGAATGCCATATCGATCGGGTGGCTTCGGAACAGGCAAACAAGGCACCAGAGTTCTGTGAAGTTCATGGTCAAAGTCAGGCAACAGAGCGGCGGACTCCCCGATCCTGACAACAAACTGAGCAGCTTGATCAAGGTGCAAGTCTGCCTCGAACACGTCGTAAGGGTCACCGGATGGAACAGCTACCCTTTGTGGCTGCAACACCTTCCAGGATACCCTCAGGTGAGGCTCTTCAAAAAAGTAAATTGGCAGGTTCTTGTAAAATTTCCTGCAGTTACAATATTATTAAAGTCAAGAACTATTCAACATGTGAATAAAATTTCCACATTCGTCATTATGTCATACCTTCAAAGAGGTAGCACACTCGTTGAGGTTGAACTTCTTTGGACCACTCCGACCTTGACTCCGAATGTCAGGTTCAACACTTGAAGTTGCCCCGTCTCCAGCGCTCGAAACTCGAACCTCCATACCTCCTGCAGCCCTTCCAGACCCTGACATCCTTCTGCCTTGTTCAGACTTTTCTGGGGTTCCAGCCCCTCCATTGACCCGAGTCCCACCAACACCCCCACTCCCTCCCACCGCTCCGTCACCGTGGAACTGACGCATGACGGAACCAAAAAGTTCAACAGTTAGTGGCTGCCTGGGACGTACTCTCTCTGCTGGGCACTGTGCACAACATGGCTCCTCCAACAAACCACCAACGTTTGGTTTACAATGGGGACAAAGCTTCAGATGTGGATTTTGAGTCCAAGTGTCATTGACCTCGTCGCGGATGAAAAGAGCTTTGAATTCAGGCACCTTGAGTTTCAGTGTCACACATCTGCATATACGATCGATATCCATTAGGATTTTGTCTATCCACAACGTTTTTTCGCGACAATTTCAGTCAATTACACTTGCGTTCTTTCACTGCAAACTTCTTACCGGCACCAATAGAAGCGCATGTGACCTGCGGCGTTCTGGAGGTTTCCGCCATCACGGCTCCGTGGAGCAGTAGAATGCCGACCCTTGCAGTCTTTGTCCGTGCATACCCAGATTCCACCAAACTTCACCACTTATCTTGTTTTCTTCTTGTCTCTTGTACATCGTTGCTTCACAAAGGATCTTGGTGGAAAGAGCTCACGGTTCGAAGTGGAAACATTGACGAGCTCTTTGGAATCACAATTGCGCCCTGTCTCATTACAAATGTGACAGTGAACGTTAAGGGACATGTGGTTGGCACGAATGATAGCCATATCAGCAGGCCATCTCACCCGCGAGCGCTTTTGACGTGTTGGCGGTGAGCGGTTGTGCTGCACTCCAAGCCGCTCGGACGGACTGCCTGCCCGGGATTCCCGACGTGGACGGGTCATCTGTAAAAAGAAAGAACAGATCAGCTTTCTGAGGAGGGAAAGGGGATCTTGGCAACAAAAAATCGGTGAATTCAGATTGGCAGGGAAGTGATATCATGCCGACATCACAGGAAACAAGAACGACCCACCCTTTGCAATGCACGTCCGTGCACATGCAACAAAAGACGTCCCACCAAGCTGTGGACACCAAAAAATATGTGAAAGATGTGAAAATGCAGTATATTTCAGGAAAAGGCCGGAACCAGATAGCATCGCTTATCTGCCGAGAGGGAGTCTTGGTGCACGTGTGGTTGGCCGGAGGGGGGGTAGCACCTGCAGAATGACAACGATAGGAGACACTATACCCGGATAGTTTCAGGAGACGCAAAGCTACTGACGGACATAGTCTCCAACACTCGTCCTCGGAATCTGCACCTTGCCTGACGAGTTGATCTCGGAGTCAGCGTTTTCTCACAGAGGCCCGCGCCTGAAAGGAGGTAAGGGTGTTTGAAGGACTAAATGTAACACTATGGAGTGGGATGACCTATGTCGACTCCTTCGTCGTCCATAACGTTTGCCACAGGACCTCCTTTGTTGACTACCGGAGGGTTCTGTCCAACGCGCACGTCTTCAGATCCCCGTGTGACCTCTCGCCGTCATGGGACCAACGGGGCGTTGTTCCGTGGCGGATGCGAACAACCGTGTGTGACTCGTGGGTTGATTGTTTCACGGTGCAGGACCTGCAGCGTTTCGAGGTCCATTTGCGTACGCGCCGCGTCAAGTGGCGATGGCGTGAACCTACGTTATTGTGTACTTGGTGGGTCCCATGTAAATTCGATTGTGTCACCGCGTGCAAAAGAGGACTCTTCGAAGGACCCGCGGTCACTCCAGGTCCTTCTGCGAACACGGGGCGTCCAGAAGCAATGGGCCGGGTCCTATACGATTGTACTCTTTACAGGACCTGCTGTACTTCCACCGTCGCACGTCGTGCGAACAAGCGCAGGATAGGACCTCTTCGACGTGATATCAACGGTGTGGGTCTTGAAAGGAATATCTTCATCCATTCTTGTCAACCGAATAGGACCTATAGGGCCGACATTCAAGTTTGTAGGTCCTGAACGAACGTCATGCTTCAGGTCCCACTAAATTTGCGGGACCGGGGTACCGTTTTGTGGGACCGGGGTACCGTTTTGTGGGACCCGGGTACCGCATGCATGGAATATGACGGCATAGGTCCTTCGAAATCATTGGTGGCTCATTAAACATGAAAGGGATCGTCGTACCATTTCTTTTCCGAGGGAGGTGGGGCTTCAACCCGGTGGGGTCGGCGGAATCAGTGTGTTTCGGAATCAGATCGACGCGCCATAAAATGTTTTGAGTAGCCCTTTGCACACCCTATTACACTGTGCAATTGCTTTTATAAACTCCCCATGGTTGCACAGCCCCACGCCCCACAGTGGGTACTGCCCCACTCTTCTTTCGGTGGGTTTGGCTGAATCAGGGTCAATCGGAACACGATCGACGTGCCGTAAATTTTCCCCGGTAGCCCTTGTCAAGCCCTGCGACACTGTGGATTCGCTTTCATTCATTTCCCTCTGCCTTCCTAGCTTCATGCTCCGGGATCGGTATGCGCAGCCGCGGTGTTCCTGGTGCGGCGGGCGGAATCAAGGTTAATCGGAACCAGATCGACGTGCCGTCAATTTTCCCCGGTAACCCTTGTCAAGCCCTGCGACACTGTGCATTCGCTTTCATTCATTTCCCTTTGGCTTGCTAGCTTCATGCTCCGGGGTCGGTATGCGCACCCACGGTGTTCCTGGTGCGGCGGGCGGAATCAGGGTCAATCGGAACCAGATCGACGTACCGTAAAATTTCCCCGGTAGCCCTTGTCAAGCCCTGTGACACTGTGGATTCGCTTTCATTCATTTCCCTCTGGCTTGTTAGCTTCATACTCCGGGTTCGGTATGCGTACCCACGGTGTTCCTGGTGCGGCGGGCGGAATCCGGGTCAATCGGAACCAGATCGACGTGCCGTCAATTTTCCCCGGTAGCCCTTGTCAAGCCCTACGATACTGTGGAATCGCTTTCATCTATTTCTCTTTGCCTTCTTAGCTTCATGCTCCGGGGTTGGTATGCGCACCCACGGTGTTCCTGGTGCGGCGGGCGGAATCAGGGCCAATCGGAACCAGATCAACGTGCCGTAAATTTTCCCCGGTAGCCCTTGTCAAGCCTTGCGACACTGTGGATTCGCTTTCATTCATTTCCCTCTGGCTTGTTAGCTTCATACTTCGGGGTCGGTATGCGCAACCACGGTGTTCCTGGTGTGGCGGGCGGAATCAAGGTCAATCGGAACCAGATCGACGTGCCGTCAATTTTCCACGGTAGCCCTTGTCAAGCCCTATGACAATGTGGATTCGCTTTCATTCATTTCCTTTTGCCTTCTTAGCTTCATGCTCCAGAGGCGGTATGTGCATCCACGGTGTTCCTGGTGCGGCGGGCGGAGTTAAGGTCAATTGGAAACAGATCGACATGCCGTCAATTTTCCCCAGTAGCCCTTCTCAAGCCCTACGACACTATGGATTCCCTTTTATTTATATCCATTTGCCTTCTTAGCTTCATGCTCTGGGGTCGGTATGTCCACCAGCGGTGTTCCTGGTGCAGCGGGCGGAATCAGGGTCAATCGGAAACAGATCGACGTGCCGTCAGTTTTCCTTGGTAGCCCTTGTCAAGCCCTGCGACACTGTGGATTTGCTTTCATTCATTTCCATCTGGCTTGTTAGCTTCATGCTCCGGGGTCGGTATGCGCACTCACGGTGTTCCTGGTGCGGTGGGCGGAATCACGGTCAATCGAAAGCAGATCGACGTGCCGTAAATTTTCCCTGGTAGCCCTTGTCAAGCCCTGCAACACTCTGGATTCGCTTTCATTAATTTCCCTCTAGCTTGTCAGCTTCATGTTCCGGGTTTGGTATGCACACCAACACTGTTCCTGGTGCGGCGGGCGGAATCAGGGTCCATGAGAACCAGATCAACGTGCCATCAATTTTCCCCGGTAGCCCTTATCAAGCCCTACGACACTGTGGATTCACTTTCATTCATTTCCCTTTGCCTTCTTAGCTTCATGCTCCGGGGTCGGTATGCGCACCCACGGTGTTTCTGGTGCGGTGGGCGAAATCAGGGCCAATCAGAACCAGATCGACGTGCTGTAAATTTTCCCCGGTAGCCCTTGTCAAGCCTTGCGACACTGTGGATTTGCTTTCATTCATTTCCCTCTCGCTTGTTAGCTTCATACTTCGGGGTCGGTATGCGCACCCACGGTGTTCCTGGTGCGGCGGGCGGAATCAGGGTCAATCGGAACCAGATCGACGTGCCGTCAATTTTCCCCGGTAGCCCTTGTTAAGCCCTACGACACTGTAGATTCGCTTTCATTCATGTCCCTTTGCCTTCTTAGCTTCATGCTCCAGGGTCGGTATGCGCATCCACGGTGTTCCCGGTGCGGCGGGCAGAATCAGGGTCAATTGGAAACAGATCGACATGCCGTCAATTTTCCCAAGTAGCCCTTCTCAAGCCCTACAACATTGTGGATTCCCTTTCATTTATTTCCCTTTGCCTTCTTAGCTTCATGCTCCAGGGTCGGTATGTCCACCCACGGTGTTCCTGGTGCGGCGGGCGGAATCAGGGTCAATCGGAAACAGATCGACGGGCCGTCAGTTTTCCTTGGTAGCCCTTGTCAAGCCCTGCAACACTGTGGATTTGCGTTCATTCGTTTCCCTCTGGCTTGTTAACTTCATGCTCCGGGGTCGGTATGCGCACCCACGGTGTTCCTGGTGCGGCGGGCGGAATATGGGTCAATCGGAACCAGATCGACGTGCCGTAAATTTTCCCCGGTAGCCCTTGTCAAGCCCTGCGACACTCTGGATTTGCTTTCATTAATTTCCCTCTGGCTTGTTAGCTTCATTCTCCGGGTTCAGTATGCACACCAACAGTGTTCCTGGTGCGGCGGGCGGAATCAGGGTCCATCGGAACCAGATCAACGTGCCTTCAATTTTCCCCGGTAGCCCTTGTCAAGCCCTACGAAACTGTGGATTCACTTTCATTCATTTCCCTTTGCCTTCTTAGCTTCATGCTTTGGGGTCGGTATGCGCACCCACGGTGTTCCTGGTGCGGCGGGCGGAATCAGGGTCAATCGGAACCAGATCGACGTGCCGTCAATTTTCCCTGGTAGTCCTCGTCAAGCCCTGCGACACTGTGGATTCGCTTTCATTCATTTCCCTTTGGCTTGTTAGCTTCCTGCTCCGGGGTCGGTATGCGCACCCACGGTGTTCCTAGTGCGACGGGCGGAATCAGGGTCAATCGGAACCAGATCGACGTACCGTTAATTTTCCCAGGTAGCCCTTGTCAAGCCCTGCGACACTGTGGATTTGCTTTCATTCATTTCCCTCTAGCTTGTTAGCTTCATGCTCCGGGGTTGGCATGCGCACCCACGGTGTTCTCGGTGCGACGGATGGAATCAGGGTCAATCGGAACCAAATCGACGTGCCGTCAATTTTCCCCGGTAGCCCTTGTCAAGCCCTATGACAATGTGGATTCGCTTTCATTCATTTCCTTTTGCCTTCTTAGCTTCATGCTCCGGAGGCGGTATGTGCATCCACGGTGTTCCTGGTGCGGCGGGCGGAATCAGGGTCAATTGGAAACGGATCGACATGCCGTCAATTTTCCCTAGTAGCCCTTCTCAAGCCCTACGACACTATGGACTCACTTTTATTTATATCCCTTTGCCTTCTTAGCTTCATGCTCCGGGGTCAGTATGTCCACCCATAGTGTTCCTGGTGCGGTGGGCGGAATCAGGGTCAATCGGAAACAGATCGACGTGCCGTCAGTTTTCCTTGGTAGCCCTTGTCAAGCCCTGCGACACTGTGGATTCGCTTTCATTCATTTCCATCTGGCTTGTTAGCTTCATGCTCCAGGGTCGGTATGCGCACCCACGGTGTTCCTGGTGTGGTGGGCGGAATCAGGGTCAATCGAAAGCAAATCGACGTGCCGTAAATTTTCCCCGGTAGCCCTTGTCAAGCCCTGCGACACTCTGGATTCGCTTTCATTCATTTCCCTCTGGCTTGTCAGCTTCATGCTCCGGGTTCGGTATGCACACCAACACTGTTCTTGGTGTGGCGGGCGGAATCAGGGTCCATCAGAACCAGATCAACGTGCCATCAATTTTCCCTGGTAGCCCTTGTCAAGCCCTACGACACTGTGGATTCACTTTCATTCATTTCCCTTTGCCTTCTTAGCTTCATGCTCCGGGGTCGGTATGCGCACCCACGGTGTTCCTGGTGCGGTGGGCGAAATCAGGGCCAATCAGAACCAGATCGACGTGCCGTAAATTTTCCCCGGTTGCCCTTGTCAAGCCTTGCGACACTGTGGATTCGCTTTCATTCATTTCCCTCTGGCTTGTTAGCTTCATACTTCGGGGTCGGTATGTGCACCCACGGTGTTCCTGGTGCGGCGGGCGGAATCAGGGTCAATCGGAACCAGATCGACGTGCCGTCAATTTTTCCCGGTAGCCCTTGTTAAGCCCTACGACACTGTAGATTCGCTTTCATTCATGTCCTTTTGCCTTCTTAGCTTCATGCTCCAGGGTCGGTATGCGCATCCACGGTGATCCTGGTGCGGCGGGCAGAATCAGGGTCAATTGGAAACAGATCGACATGCCGTCAATTTTCCCCAGCAGCCCTTCTCAATCCCTACAACACTGCGGATTCGATTTCATTTATTTCCCTTTGCCTTCTTAGCTTCATGCTCCAGGGTCGGTATGTCCACCCACGGTGTTCCTGGTGCGGCGGGCGGAATCAGGGTCAATCGGAAACAGATGGACGTGCCTTCAGTTTTCCTTGGTAGCCCTTGTCAAGCCCTGCGACACTGTGGATTCGCGTTCATTCATTTCCCTCTGGCTTGTTAGCTTCATGCTCCGGGGTCGGTATGCGCACCCACGGTGTTCCTGGTGTGGCGGGCGGAATCAGGGTCAATCGGAACCAGATCGACGTGCCGTAAATTTTCCCCGGTAGCCCTTGTCAAGCCCTGCGACACTCTGGATTCGCTTTCATTAATTTCCCTCTGGCTTGTTAGCTTCATGCTCCGGGTTCAGTATGCACACCAACAGTGTTCCTGGTGCGGCGGGCGGAATCAGGGTCCATCGGAACCAGATCAACGTGCCTTCAATTTTACCCGGTAGCCCTTGTCAAGCCCTACGAAACTGTGGATTCACTTTCATTCATTTCCCTTTGCCTTCTTAGCTTCATGCTCCGGGGTCGGTATGCGTACCGACGGTGTTCCTGGTGCGGCGGGCGGAATCAGGGTCAATCGGAACCAGATCGACGTGCCGTCAATTTTCCCCGGTAGCCCTTGTCAAGCCCTGTGACACTGTGGATTCGATTTCATTCATTTCCCTTTGGCTTGTTAGCTTCATGTTCCGGGGTCGGTATGCGCACCCACGGTGTTCCTAGTGTGGCGGGCGGAATCAGGGTCAATTAGAACCAGATCGACGTACCGTAAATTTTCCCCGGTAGCCTTTTTCAAGCCCTGCGACACTATGGATTTGCTTTCATTCATTTCCCTCTAGCTTGTTAGCTTCATGCTCCGGGGTTGGTATGCGCACCCACGGTGTTCCTGGTGCGACGGATGGAATCAGGGTCAATCGGAACCAGATCGTCGTGCCGTCAATTTTCCCCGGTAGCCCTTGTTAAGCCCTGCAACACTGTGGATTCACTTTCATTCATTTCCCTTTGGATTGTTAGCTTCATGCACCGGGGTCATTATGCGCACCCACGGTGTTCCTGGTGCGGCAGGCGGAATCAGGGTCAATTGGGACCAGATCGACGTGCCGTCATTTTTCTTCGGTAGCCCTTGTCAAGCCCTACGACACTGTGGATTCGCTTTCATTCATTTCCTTTTGTCTCCTTTGCTTCATGCTCCTGGGTTGGTATGCGCATCCACGGTGTTCCTGGTGCGGCGGGCGGAATAAGGGTCAATTGGAACCACATCGACGTGCCATCAATTTTCCCCAATAGCCCTTGTCAAGCCCTACGACACAGTGGATTTGCTCTCATTTATTCCCCTTTTCCCTTTTAGCTTCATGCTCCGGGGTCGGTATGTCCACCAATGGTGTTCCTGGTGCGGCGGACGGAATCAGGGTCAATAGGAAACAGATCGACGTGCCGTCAGTTTTCCTCGGTAGCCCTTGTCAAGCCCTCCGACTCTGTGGATTCGCTTTCATTCATTTCTCTCTAGCTTGTTAGATTCATGCTACGGGGTCGGCATGCGCACCCACGGTGTTCCTGGTGCGGCGGGCAGAATCAGGGTCAATCGAAACCAGATGGACGTGCCGTAAAATTTCCCAGTAGCCCTTGTCAAGCCCTGCGACACTATGGATTCGCTTTCATTCATTTCCCTCTGGCTTGTTAGCTTCATGCTCCGGGTTCGGAATGCACACCCACGGTGTTCCTGGTGCGGTGGTCGGAATCAGGGTCCATCGGAACCAGATCGACGTGCCATCAATTTTCCCAGGTAGCCCTTATCAAGCCCTACGACACTGTGGATTCACTTTCATTCACTTCCCTTTGCCTTCTTAGCTTCATGCTCCGGGGTCGGTATGCGCAGCCACGATGTTCCTAGTGCGGTGGGCGGAATCAGGGTCAATCAGAACCAGATCGACATGCCATCAATTTTCCCCGGTAGCTCTTGTCAAGCCCTGCGACACTGTGGATTTGCTTTCATTCATTTCCCTTTGGCTTGTTAGCTTCATGCTCTAGGGTCGGTATGCGCACCCACGGTGTTCCAGGTGCGGCGGGCGGAATCAGGGTCAATCGGAACCAGATCGACGTGCCGTAATTTTGCCCCGGTAGCCCTTGTCAAGCCCTGCGACACTGTGGATTTGCTTTCATTCATTTCCCTCTAGCTTGTTAGGTTCATGCTCTGGGGTTGGTATGCGCACCCACGGTGTTCCTGGTGCGGCGGACGGAATCAGGGTCAGTCAAAACCAGATCGATGTGCCGTCAATTTTCTCTAATAGCCCTTGTCAAGCCCTGCGACGCTGTGGATTTTCTTTCATTCATTCCCCTTTGGATTCTTAGCTTCATGCTTCGGGGTCGGTATGTGCACTCATGGTGTTCCTGGTGCGGCGGGCGAAATCAGGGTCAATCCGAACCAGATCGACGTCCTGTAAATTTTCTCCGGTAGCCCTTGTCAAGCCCTGTGACACTGTGGATTCGCCTTCATTGATTTCCCTCTGGCTTGTTAGCTTTATACTCCGGGGTCGGTATGCGCACCCATGGTGTTCATGGTGCGGTGGGCGGAATAAGGGTTAATCGGACCCAGATCGCCATGCCGTCAATTTTCCCTAGTTGCACTTGTCAAGTCCTATAACACTGTGGATTCGCTTTCATTCATTTCCCTTTGCCTTCTTAGCTTCATGCTTCGGGGTTCGTATGCGCACCCACGGTGTTCCTGGTGCGGCGGGCGGAATCAGGGTCAATTGGAACCAGATCGACGTGCCGTCAATTTTTCCCGGTAGCCCTTGTCAATCCCTGCGAAAGTGTGGATTCGCTTTTATTCATTTCCCTCTGGCTTGTTAGCTACATGCTCAAGGTCGGTATACGCACCCACGGTGTTCCTGGTGCGGCGGGTGGAATCAGGGTCAATCGGAACCAGATCGACGTGCTGTCAGTTTTCCCCAGTTGCCCTTGTCAAGTCCTATAACTTTGTGGATTTGCTTTCATTCATTTCCCTTTGCCTCCTTAGCTTCATGATCCGGGATTGGTATGCGTACCCACGGTGATTCTGGTGCGGCGGGCGGAATCAGGGCCAATCGGAACCAGATCGACGGGCCGTCAGTTTTCCCCGATAGCCCTTGTCAAGCTTTGTGACACTGTGGATTCGCTTTCACTCATTTCCCTCTGGCTTGCTAGCTTCATACTCCGGGGTCGGAATGCGCACCCACGGTATTCCTGGTGCGGCGGGCGGAATCAGGGCCAATCGGAACCAGATCGACGGGCCGTCAGTTTTCCCCGATAGCCCTTGTCAAGCTTTGTGACACTGTGGATTCGCTTTCACTCATTTCCCTCTGGCTTGCTAGCTTCATACTCCGGGGTCGGAATGCGCACCCACGGTATTCCTGGTGCGGCGGGCGGAATCAGGGCCAATCGGAACCAGATCGACGGGCCGTCAGTTTTCCCCGATAGCCCTTGTCAAGCTTTGTGACACTGTGGATTCGCTTTCACTCATTTCCCTCTGGCTTGCTAGCTTCATACTCCGGGGTCGGAATGCGCACCCACGGTATTCCTGGTGCGGCGGGCGGAATCAGGGCCAATCGGAACCAGATCGACGGGCCGTCAGTTTTCCCCGATAGCCCTTGTCAAGCTTTGTGACACTGTGGATTCGCTTTCACTCATTTCCCTCTGGCTTGCTAGCTTCATACTCCGGGGTCGGAATGCGCACCCACGGTATTCCTGGTGCGGCGGGCGGAATCAGGGCCAATCGGAACCAGATCGACGGGCCGTCAGTTTTCCCCGATAGCCCTTGTCAAGCTTTGTGACACTGTGGATTCGCTTTCACTCATTTCCCTCTGGCTTGCTAGCTTCATACTCCGGGGTCGGAATGCGCACCCACGGTATTCCTGGTGCGGCGGGCGGAATCAGGGCCAATCGGAACCAGATCGACGGGCCGTCAGTTTTCCCCGATAGCCCTTGTCAAGCTTTGTGACACTGTGGATTCGCTTTCACTCATTTCCCTCTGGCTTGCTAGCTTCATACTCCGGGGTCGGAATGCGCACCCACGGTATTCCTGGTGCGGCGGGCGGAATCAGGGCCAATCGGAACCAGATCGACGGGCCGTCAGTTTTCCCCGATAGCCCTTGTCAAGCTTTGTGACACTGTGGATTCGCTTTCACTCATTTCCCTCTGGCTTGCTAGCTTCATACTCCGGGGTCGGAATGCGCACCCACGGTATTCCTGGTGCGGCGGGCGGAATCAGGGCCAATCGGAACCAGATCGACGGGCCGTCAGTTTTCCCCGATAGCCCTTGTCAAGCTTTGTGACACTGTGGATTCGCTTTCACTCATTTCCCTCTGGCTTGCTAGCTTCATACTCCGGGGTCGGAATGCGCACCCACGGTATTCCTGGTGCGGCGGGCGGAATCAGGGCCAATCGGAACCAGATCGACGGGCCGTCAGTTTTCCCCGATAGCCCTTGTCAAGCTTTGTGACACTGTGGATTCGCTTTCACTCATTTCCCTCTGGCTTGCTAGCTTCATACTCCGGGGTCGGAATGCGCACCCACGGTATTCCTGGTGCGGCGGGCGGAATCAGGGCCAATCGGAACCAGATCGACGGGCCGTCAGTTTTCCCCGATAGCCCTTGTCAAGCTTTGTGACACTGTGGATTCGCTTTCACTCATTTCCCTCTGGCTTGCTAGCTTCATACTCCGGGGTCGGAATGCGCACCCACGGTATTCCTGGTGCGGCGGGCGGAATCAGGGCCAATCGGAACCAGATCGACGGGCCGTCAGTTTTCCCCGATAGCCCTTGTCAAGCTTTGTGACACTGTGGATTCGCTTTCACTCATTTCCCTCTGGCTTGCTAGCTTCATACTCCGGGGTCGGAATGCGCACCCACGGTATTCCTGGTGCGGCGGGCGGAATCAGGGCCAATCGGAACCAGATCGACGGGCCGTCAGTTTTCCCCGATAGCCCTTGTCAAGCTTTGTGACACTGTGGATTCGCTTTCACTCATTTCCCTCTGGCTTGCTAGCTTCATACTCCGGGGTCGGAATGCGCACCCACGGTATTCCTGGTGCGGCGGGCGGAATCAGGGCCAATCGGAACCAGATCGACGGGCCGTCAGTTTTCCCCGATAGCCCTTGTCAAGCTTTGTGACACTGTGGATTCGCTTTCACTCATTTCCCTCTGGCTTGCTAGCTTCATACTCCGGGGTCGGAATGCGCACCCACGGTATTCCTGGTGCGGCGGGCGGAATCAGGGCCAATCGGAACCAGATCGACGGGCCGTCAGTTTTCCCCGATAGCCCTTGTCAAGCTTTGTGACACTGTGGATTCGCTTTCACTCATTTCCCTCTGGCTTGCTAGCTTCATACTCCGGGGTCGGAATGCGCACCCACGGTATTCCTGGTGCGGCGGGCGGAATCAGGGCCAATCGGAACCAGATCGACGGGCCGTCAGTTTTCCCCGATAGCCCTTGTCAAGCTTTGTGACACTGTGGATTCGCTTTCACTCATTTCCCTCTGGCTTGCTAGCTTCATACTCCGGGGTCGGAATGCGCACCCACGGTATTCCTGGTGCGGCGGGCGGAATCAGGGCCAATCGGAACCAGATCGACGGGCCGTCAGTTTTCCCCGATAGCCCTTGTCAAGCTTTGTGACACTGTGGATTCGCTTTCACTCATTTCCCTCTGGCTTGCTAGCTTCATACTCCGGGGTCGGAATGCGCACCCACGGTATTCCTGGTGCGGCGGGCGGAATCAGGGCCAATCGGAACCAGATCGACGGGCCGTCAGTTTTCCCCGATAGCCCTTGTCAAGCTTTGTGACACTGTGGATTCGCTTTCACTCATTTCCCTCTGGCTTGCTAGCTTCATACTCCGGGGTCGGAATGCGCACCCACGGTATTCCTGGTGCGGCGGGCGGAATCAGGGCCAATCGGAACCAGATCGACGGGCCGTCAGTTTTCCCCGATAGCCCTTGTCAAGCTTTGTGACACTGTGGATTCGCTTTCACTCATTTCCCTCTGGCTTGCTAGCTTCATACTCCGGGGTCGGAATGCGCACCCACGGTATTCCTGGTGCGGCGGGCGGAATCAGGGCCAATCGGAACCAGATCGACGGGCCGTCAGTTTTCCCCGATAGCCCTTGTCAAGCTTTGTGACACTGTGGATTCGCTTTCACTCATTTCCCTCTGGCTTGCTAGCTTCATACTCCGGGGTCGGAATGCGCACCCACGGTATTCCTGGTGCGGCGGGCGGAATCAGGGCCAATCGGAACCAGATCGACGGGCCGTCAGTTTTCCCCGATAGCCCTTGTCAAGCTTTGTGACACTGTGGATTCGCTTTCACTCATTTCCCTCTGGCTTGCTAGCTTCATACTCCGGGGTCGGAATGCGCACCCACGGTATTCCTGGTGCGGCGGGCGGAATCAGGGCCAATCGGAACCAGATCGACGGGCCGTCAGTTTTCCCCGATAGCCCTTGTCAAGCTTTGTGACACTGTGGATTCGCTTTCACTCATTTCCCTCTGGCTTGTTAGCTTCATGCTCCGGGGTCGGTATACGCACCCACGGTGTTCCTGGTGCGGCGGGCGGAATCAGGGTCAATCGGAACCAGATCGACGTGTCGTTAATTTCCCCGGTAGCCCTTGTCAAGCTTTGTGACACTGTGGATTCACTTTCATTCATTTCCCTTTGGCTAGTTAGCTTCATGCTCCGGGGTCGGTATGCGCACCCACGGTGTTCCTGGTGGGGCGGGCGGAATCAGGATCAATCGGAACCAGATCGACGTGCCGTAAATTTTCTCCGGTAGCCCTTGTCAAGCCCTGCGATACTCTGGATTCGCTTTCATTCATTTCCCTCTGGCTTGCTAGCTTCATACTCCGGGGTTGGTATGCGCACCCACGGTGTTCCTGGTGCCGTGGGCGGAATCAGGGTTAATCGGATCCAGATTGACGGGCCGTCAATTGTCCGTTGTAGCCCTTGTCAAGCCCTATGATACTGTGGTTTCACTTTCATTAATTTCCCTTTGCCTTCTTGGCTACATGCTCCAGGTCGGTATGCGCACCCACGGTGTTCCCGGTGCGGCGGGTGGAATCAGGGTCAATCGGAACCAGATCGACGTGCTGTCAATTTTCCCCAGTTGCCCTTGTCAAGTCCTATAACTTTGTGGATTTGCTTTCATTCATTTCCCTTTGCCTCCTTAGCTTCATGATCCGGGATTGGTATGCGTACCCACGGTGATTCTGGTGCGGCGGGCAGAATCAGGGCCAATTGGAAACAGATCGACGTGCCGTCAATTTTCCCTGGTAGCCCTTGTCAAGCCCTGTGACACTGTGGATTCGCTTTCATTCATTCCCCTTTGGCTTGTTAGCTTCATACTCCGGGGTCGGAATGCGCACCCACGGTGTTCCTGGTGCGGCGGGCGGAATCAGGGTCAATCGGAACCAGATCGACGTGCTGTCAATTTTCCCCAGTTGCCCTTGTCAAGTCCTATAACTTTGTGGATTTGCTTTCATTCATTTCCCTTTGCCTCCTTAGCTTCATGATCCGGGATTGGTATGCGTACCCACGGTGATTCTGGTGCGGCGGGCAGAATCAGGGCCAATTGGAAACAGATCGACGTGCCGTCAATTTTCCCTGGTAGCCCTTGTCAAGCCCTGTGACACTGTGGATTCGCTTTCATTCATTCCCCTTTGGCTTGTTAGCTTCATACTCCGGGGTCAGAATGCGCACCCACGGTGTTCCTGGTGCGGCGGGCAGAATCAGGGTCAATCGGAACCAGATCGACGTGCCATCAATTTTCCCCGGTAGCCCTTTTCAAGCCCTAGGACACTGTGGATTCGCTTTCATTAATTTCCCTTTGCCTTCTTAGCTTCATGCTCCCGGGTCGGTATGCGCACCCACGGTATTCCTGGTGCGGCGTGCGGAATCAGGGTCAATTGGATCCAGATCGACGTTTTGTCAAATTTTCCCGGTAGCCCTTGTCAAGCCCTGCAACACTGTGGATTCGCTTTCATTAATTTCCCTCTGGCTTGTTAGCTTCATGCTCTGGGGTCGGTTTGCGCACCCACGGTGTTCCTGGTGCGGCGGGCGGAATCAGGTTCAATCGGAACCAGCTCCACGTAGCGTTAATTTTTTCCGGTAGCCCTTGTCAAGCCCTGTGACACTGTGGATTCGCTTTCATTCATTTCCCTTTGGCTTGTTAGTTTCATGCTCCAGGGTCGATATGTGCACCCACGGTGTTCCTGGTGCGGCGGGCGGAATCAGGGTCAATCGGAACCAGATCAACGTGCCGTAAATTCTCCCCGGTAGCCCTTGTCAAGCCCTACGACACTGCGGATTCGCTTTCATTAATTTCCCTCTGGCTTGTTTGCTTCATAATCGGGGTCGGTATGCGCACCCACGGCGTTCCTGGTGCGGCGGGCGGAATCAGGGTCAATCGGAACCAGATCGACGTGTCGTCAATTTTCCCCGGTAGCCCTTGTCAAGCCCTACGACACTGTGGATTCGCTTTCATTCATTTCCTTTTGCCTTCTCAGCTTCATGGTCCAGGGTCTGTATGCGCATCCACGGTGTTCCTGGTGCGGCGGGCGGAATCAGGGTGAATCGGAACCAGATCGACGTGCCGTCAGTTTTCCCCGATAGCCCTTGTCAAGCCCTACGGCACTGTCGAATCGCTTTCATGTATTTCCCTTTGCCTTCTTAGATTCATGCTCCGGGGTTGGTATGCGCACCCACGGTGTTCCCGGTGTGGCGGGCGGAATCAGGGTCAATCAGAACCAGATCGACGTGTCGTAAATTTTCCCTCGTAGCCCTTGTCAAGCCGTGCAACAATGTGGATTCGCTTTCATTAATTTCCCTTTGGCTTGTTAGCTTCATACGTTGGGGTCGGTATGCGCACCCACGGTGTTCCCGGTGTGGCGGGCGGAATCAGGGTCAATCAGAACTAGATCGACGTGTCGTCAATTTTCCCTCGTAGCCCTTGTCAAGCCGTGCAACAATGTGGATTCGCTTTCATTAATTTCCCTCTGGCTTGTTTGCTTCATAATCGGGGTCGGTATGCGCACCCACGGCGTTCCTGGTGCGGCGGGCGGAATCAGGGTCAATCAGAACTAGATCGACGTGTCGTCAATTTTCCCTCGTAGCCCTTGTCAAGCCGTGCAACAATGTGGATTCGCTTTCATTAATTTCCCTTTGGCTTGTTAGCTTCATACGTTGGGGTCGGTATGCGCACCCACGGTGTTCCTGGTGTGGCAAGTGGAATCAGGGTCAATCAGAACCAGATCGACGTGCTGTCAATTTTCCCCGGTAGCCCTTGTCAAGCCTTACGACACTCTGGATTCGCTTTTATTCATTTCCTTTTGCCTTCTTAGCTTCATGCTCTAGGGTCGGTATGCGCATCCACGGTGTTCCTGGTGTGGCGGGCGGAATCAAGGTCAATTGGAACTAGATCGACATGCCTTCAATTTTCCCCAGTAGTCCTTCTCAAGCCCTACGACACTGTGCATTCGCTTTCATTTATTTCCCTTTGCCTTCTTAGCTTCATGCTCCGCGGTCGGTATGTCCACCCACGGTGTTCCTGGTGCGGCGGGCGGAATCAGGGTCAATTGGAAACAGATCGACGTGCCGGAAGTTTTCCTTGGTAGCCCTTGTCAAGCCCTGCGACACTATGGATTCGCTTTCATTCATTTCCCTCTGGCTTGTTAGCTTCATGCTCCGGGGTCGGTATGCGCACCCACCGTGTTCTTGGTGTAGTGGGCGGAATCAAGGTCAATCGGAACCAAATCGACGTGCCGTAAATTTTCCCCGGTAGCCCTTGTCAAGCCCTGCGACACTGTGGATTCGCTTTCATTCATTTCCCTCTGGCTTGTCAGCTTCATGCTCCGGGTTCGGTATGCACACCAACAGCGTTCCTGGTGCGGCGGGCGGAATCAGGGTCCATCAGAACCAGATCGACGTGCCATCAATTTTCCCCGGTAGCCCTTGTCAAGCCCTACGTCACTGTGGATTCAATTTCATTCGTTTCCCTTTGCCTTCTTAGCTTCATGCTACGGGATCGGTATGCGCACCTACGGTGTTCCTGGTGCGGCTGGCGGAATCAGGGTCAATCGGAACCAGATCGACGTGCCGTCAATTTTCCCCGGTAGCCCTTGTCAAGCCCTGCGACACTGTGGATTCGCTTTCATTCATTTCCCTTTGGCTTGTTAGCTTCATGCTCTGGGGTGGGTATGCGCACCCACGGTGTTCCTAGTGCGGCGGGCAGAATCAAGGTCAATCGGAACCAGATCGATGAGCCGTAAATTTTTCCTGGTAGCCCTTGTCAAGCCTTGCAACACCGTGGATTTGCTTTCATTCATTTCCCTCTAGCTTGTTAGCTTCATGCTCCGGGGTTGTTATGCGGACCCACGGTGTTCCTAGTGCGGCGGATGGAATCAGGGTCAATCGGAACCAGATCGACGTGCCGTCAATTTTCCTCGGTAGACCTTGTCAAGCCCTGCAAAACTATGGATTCGCTTTCATTCATTTCCATTTGGATTGTTAGCTTCATGCTCCGGGGTCGGTATGCGCACCCACGGTGTTCTTGGTGCGGCAGACGGAATCAGGGTCAATCGGAACCAGATCGACGTGCCGTCAATTTTCCCCGCTAGCCCTTGTCTAGTCCTACGACACTGTGGATTCGCTTTCATTCATTTCCTTTTGTCTCCTTAGCTTCATGCTCTGGGGTCGGTATGCGCATCCACGGTGTTCCCGGTGCGGCGGGCAGAATCAAGGTCAATTGGAACCAGATCGATGTGCCATCAATTTTCCCCAGTAGCCCTTGTCAAGCCCTACGACACAGTGGATTCGCTCTCATTTATTTCCCTTTGCCTTCTTAGCTTCATGCTCCGGGGTCGGTATGTCTACCCACGTTGTTCCTCGTGCGGCGGGCGGAATCAGGGTCATTCCGAAACAGATCGACGTGCTGTCAGTTTTCCTCGGTAGCCCTTGTCAAGCCCTCCGACACTGTGGATTTTCTTTCATTCATTTCCCTCTGGCTTGTTAGATTCATGCTCCGGGGTTGGTATGCACACCCACGGTGTTCCTGGTGCGGCGGGCGGAATCAGGGTCATTCGGAACCAGATCAACGTGCCGTAAATTTTCCCCGGTAGCCCTTGTCAAGCCCTGCGACACTGTGAATTTGCTTTCATTCATTTCCCTCTGGCCTGTTAGCTTCATGCTCCGGGTTTGGAATGCACACCCACGGTGTTCCTCGTGTGGTGGGCGGAATGAGGGTCCATCAAAACCACATCGACGTGCCATCAATTTTCCCCGGTAGCCCTTGTCAAGCCCTACGACAGTGTGGATTCCCTTTCATTCATTTCCCTTTGCCTTCTTAGCTTCATGCTCCGGGGTTGGTATGCGCACCCATGGTGTTCCTTGTGCGGCGGACGGAATCAAGGTCTGTCAAAACCAGATCGACGTGCTGTCAATTTTCTCCGGTAGCCCTTGCCAAGCCCTGCGACACTGTGGATTCGCTTTCATTCATTTCCCTTTGGATTGTTAGCTTCATGCTCCGGGGTTGGTATGTGCACCCACGGTGTTCCTGGTGCGGCGGGCGAAATCAGGGTCAATTGGAACCAGATCGATGTGCCGTAAATTTTCCCCGGTAGCCCTTGTCAAGCCCTGCGATACTGTGGATTCGCTTTCATTCATTTCCCTGTGGCTTGTTAGCTTCATACTTTGGGGTCAGTATGCGCACCCACGGTGTTCCTGGTGCGGTGGGCGGAATCAGGGTTAATTGGAAACAGATCGACGTGCCGTCAATTTTCCCCGGTAGCCCTTGTCAAGCCCTGCGACACTGTGGATTCGCTTTCATTAATTCCCCTTTGGCTTGTTANCTCCGGGGTTGGTATGCGCACCCATGGTGTTTCTTGTGCGGCGGACGGAATCAGGGTCTGTGAAAACCAGATCGACGTGCTGTCAATTTTCTCCGGTAGCCCTTGCCAAGCCCTGCGACACTGTGGATTCGCTTTCATTCATTTCCCTTTGGATTGTTAGCTTCATACTTTGGGGTCAGTATGCGCACCCACGGTGTTCCTGGTGCGGTGGGCGGAATCAGGGTTAATTGGAAACAGATCGACGTGCCGTCAATTTTCCCCGGTAGCCCTTGTCAAGCCCTGCGACACTGTGGATTCGCTTTCATTAATTCCCCTTTGGCTTGTTAACTTCATGGTCTGGGGTCGGTATGCGCACCCAAGGTGTTCCTGGTGCGGCGGGCGAAATCAGGGTCAATCAGAACCAGATCGACGTGCCATCAATATTCCCCGGTAGCCCTTGTCAAGCCCTACGACACTGTGGATTCGCTTTCATCTATTTCCCTTTGCCTTCTTAGCTTCATACTCTCGGGTCGGTATGCGCACCCACGTTATTCCTGGTGCAGCGGGCGGAATCAGGGTCAATCGGAACCAGATGGACGTGCTGTCAATTTTTCCCGGTAGCCTTTGAAAAGCCCTGCGACACTGTGGATTTGCTTTCATTCATTTCCCTCTGGCTTGTTAGCTTCATGCTCCGGGGTCGGTATACGCACCCACGGTGTTCCTGGTGCGGCGGGCGGAATCAGGGTCAATCGGAACCAGATCGACGTGCCGTTAATTTCCCCGGTAGCCCTTGTCAAGCCTTCTGACACTGTGGATTCGCTTTCAATCATTTCCCTTTGGCTAGTTAGCTTCATGCTCCGGGGTCGGTATGCGCACCCACGGTGTTCCTGGTGCGGCGGGCGGAATCAAGATCAATCGGAACCAGATCGACGTGCCGTAAATTTTCCCCGGTAGCCCTTGTCAAGCCCTGCGATACTCTGGATTTGCTTTCATTCATTTCCCTCTGGCTTGTTAGCTTCATACTCCGGGGTTGGTATGCGCACCCACGGTGTTCCTGGTGCGGTGGGCGGAATCAGGGTTAATCGGATCCAGATGGACGGGCCGTCAATTATCTGTTGTAGCCCTTGTCAAGCCCTATGGTACTGTGGTTTCACTTTCATTAATTTCCCTTTGCCTTCTTGGCTTCATGCTCCAGGGTTGGTATGCGCACCCACGGTGTTCCTGGTGCGGCGGGCGGAATCAGGTCAATTGGAAATAGATCGACGTGCCGTGAATTTTCCCCGGTAGCCCTTGTCAAGCCCTGCAACACTGTGGATTCGCTTTCATTCATTCCCCTTTGGCTTGTTAACTTCATGCTCCGGGGTCGGTATGCGCACCCAAGGTGTTCCTGGTGCGGCGGGCGGAATCAGGGTCAATCAAAACCAGATCGACGTACCGTAAATTTTCCCCGGTTGCTCTTGTCAAGGTCTGCGACACTGTGGATTCGCTCTCATTCATTTCCCTTTGGCTTGTTAGCTTCATGCTCCAGGGTCGGTATGCACACCCACGGTGTTGTGGAAGTTGCTAGGAATCCAACGCAACAAACGGCGCTTAAAACGGTGCAGGTTTGAGCATGGTAGAGGCAACCCTAAGTTCTCACGCAAGGAAAAACGTGCCTAAGTGCACGAGTAACAAGACACCCCTCTGTTACGGGTGAAGCTCGCTATTCGAGCTTCACCCGTTGGCCGGCGAGCGAAGCTCGCCGGCGCACCTCTAGCCTCGAGGGCGAATTTGCCCTCGAGCCCCAAAACTGCGCGGTTTAGGCCGCGATCACCTTGTGTCAAGAACTGGGTCAGCCAGTTAAGAAAACCTATCAAAGACCTACCAATATGCAAGTTTGAGGACACAACTAGGTCTGAGAGACTAAAGTGACCAAAGTGTATCTAAAGCTAATGTGGATCTTCTAGCAGGTGAAGAGGAGCAGGCATGGGTCGGCGGTCGGCGAGAAATAGCGGGGGCACGCGGCCTGGAAGAGGAGGACCTTGTGCGTAGGCGATGGCATTACGCTCAGCCTGAGTCACCGCCGACTGCCGGGTCCACATGCACTGCACACCCACGGCCACACGACGAAAGAAATATATACACAGGGTTATCACGCCCCCTTGGCCGAGGGTGTTGCATGCACTCCCAAGAGATGAAGTTGTGCAAGAAGGTGTGAAGCTGGGAGAGCCTTGGTAAGGAAGTCCGCAAGTTGCTCAGTCCCACTGACCGCGCACACCCGAACCACACCAGACTCAACAGCCTCACGCACAAAGTGATGCTCGACACTGATATGCTTTGTGCGTGGATGCAGCACACCATCATTAGCAGTGATGCGGCGTGCAGCAGAACTGTCACTGTGTAACGGTACAGGCCCCACAGACATTCGCACTTCTTCTAGCAGTCTGCGTAGCCATGTGGCTTCGCATGCTGCCTCACCCAGTGCCATGTACTCTGCCTCTGCCACACTGTGTGCCACACATGACTGCTTTGCGCTGCGCCATGAGACAGTCGTGCCCCAGATGCGAAACATGTACCCCCCCGACTACGTGCGTGTGCGTCCCGTGCATAGTCACTGTCACAGTATCCATCAAGCAAGGGACTAGTGCCTGGGGTGAAGACGAGGCCCATCGAAGCAGTGTCCAACACGTAGCGTAACAGCTTTAGCAAAGCCTTGTGATGCGCAGTGCGGGGACTTTGATTGAATTGAGCCAGAGTGTTTACTGCGCATGCAATGTCGGGTCGTGTGGTGGATGAGAGGTAGGTGGGACTGCCAACAATTTGTCTGTAGACAGTGGGNTCGGTGTCAGGTCCATAATCAGTGTTGTGTGCATCAAGCAGGTGTGCGTAAACATCAGGACTCATTGGTGAATGCTGGGGTGGGAGATGCTGGACTAGGCGGCCAAAGCGCTCCGTTAGGTGAGCAATGAACCGACCTTGGTGCAACGTCAGTGTGCGTGCTGTTCTGTCGCGAGTAATGGTCATCCCAAGGAAGTTGTGAGCCTCCCCAAGGTCAGTCATCCGGTAATGTGCTGTAAGCAGTGATTTGGTGTCTTGAATGAGTGAGAGTGAAGGTGAAAGAATCAAGAGGTCATCCACGTACACAATGAGCATGACCGGAATGCAATCCACCCAACGTACAAAAAGGGAAGGATCAGAGAGACTTTGCAAAAAACCCCCGACCTCAAGAGTGCGTCGAATCTCTTTGTTCCAGCACCGTGGTGCCTGTTTTAGACCATACAGTGCCTTTAGTAGGAGCCATACCCTGTCCGTGCCATCCTCAAATCCCGGTGGTTGTTCCACGTACAGCTCTTCATCCAAAGGACCATTCAAGAAAGCGTTCTTGACATCCATCTGNTGAATTTCCCAGTCCTCATGTGCCGCTACCCCTAGTAGGGCACGGCTGGAGGTGTACTTGCCCACTGGTGCATACGTGTCTGTGAAATCCTGGCCAGGCACCTGGTGAAACCCTTTGGCCACCAAGCGAGCCTTGTATTTTTCCAGGAGGCCATGCAGGTTGCGTTTGGCTTTAAAAACCCATTTTACATCGATTGCCTTCCGACCAGGGGGAAGGGGAACCAACTGATAGACCTCATGCTCGAGCAGAGCATTGAGTTCATCAACCATTGCCTTTTCCCATTCCGTTGCATCTGGTCGCCCCCTTGCCTCCGTCACAGTAAGCGGCTCAGGAAGCGGGGTCTCAGACTTTGGTTGCCCCATGACGTGATAGAACTGTCGATAGTTTACCCTTGGCACGTCTCTTTGAGAGCGGCGAACTGGACCAGGCTGGTTAGAGGTTTCAGTGGTGACTCTTGTCTCAGGTGTGTGCTCTCGACTAGGAGAATCATGGGTATCTGTGCTAGTGTGATCAGTTGTAGGCGCCTCATGGTGGCCTGCCGGTGCCTGTCGCTTATCCACACT
>SZWC01000292.1:247747-301104 GCA_023375785.1 Penium margaritaceum | reverse complement strand
CCCTCTTCATCCCTCTCTTTCTCCTCCTCCTCTCTTGCTCTCTCCCCCTCCCTCTCGCTCTCTCCCCTCTCCCCCTCCTCCCTCTCTCCACTCTCTCCCTCCTCCCTCTCTGCTCTTCCTTTCTTGACATTCTCCTCTCACTTTTGCCTCTCTCCTCCTTCCCCCTCTCCCTCCCTTTCTCCCTCCCTCCCTCCCTCCATCTCCGGCCCTACGTCCACCCTCCCTTCCTCCTCTCTCCCTCTCCCGCATCGGCTCCCTTGTCCTCCCTGCTTTCTGCTCCTCCGCCTCCGTCGTCACCTTCACTGCTCCATCGGCTCCATCGGCTCTAGCTTGGCGTTCGACCCTGGCCCATCGCATCGTTGGACTCTCCCCTCGCTCTTGATCCTTACTCCTCGTCGCCCCTCCGCTGCCATGTGGTGCTGCTCCACCTCCCTCCTCTCGGCCGTCCCCTCTGGCCTCCAGGTGTCCTCCCCTCGTCAACTTCATCCCCGTCCTGGCCCTCGGTGCCTCGCGCCCTCGGTCGTTCGCCGCTGCCACCTCCTCCCCCCTCTCCTCCCCTTCGCTACTTCATACTCCGTCCTTGTCCCACCCCTCTCCCCGGTCCTCTCACCCTCCCCTCCCTCCCCTCTCTCCCTCCTCCCCCCCTTTCTACTCCATCCTTCAACATTCTTTCGACCCTCTTCCCTCTCCCTTGCCCTCCCTCTTTCTTTTCCTCTCTCCCTCCATCCTTTCCTCTCCATCCTTGAGGCCTTCTCTCCTTCCTCCTCCTTTCTTTTCCCTCACTCCCGACCCTACTCCTTCCTCTCTCCCTTTCTCTCTTCATTCCTCTCCACCTCTACCTCCACCCCTCTCCCCCTTTTCCCCTCCCTCTCTCTCTCACTCTTTCCCCCTCTCCTTCTCTCCCTCTTCGTTTCTCCCTCCCTCCCTCTCCCGTTCTAATCAATCTCATTCCTCTCTCTTGCGTCTTGCCCATCCTCTCTCTACCCCCTCTCTCCTCGCTGCCCTGTCGTTCTCCCTCCCTCTCCTCTTCCCGCTTTCTCCTCCTCTCTTTGTCTCTCTCCCTCTCTCCTATCTCTGCCCTCGCTTCTCCGTGCTCCTGCCCCCCTCCTCTCTCTCCTTTCTTCTGCTCCTTCCTCCTTTCCAGTCTCTCGTTCCTTTCCCATTTTCTTTGCTTTCCTCTCCCTCCGCTCTCCTTCTTGTTTCCTTCTGTAGCGTATGCCCTCCCCTCGCGCCTCCGTTGAGGTCTCTCTTCTCTCCCATTGTTGCCGTCCACACCTTGCCTCTCTATCGTGCGTGCTTGGTCGCGTCTCCCTGTCGTCCCATGTTTCACCCCCCGGTTCTCTCCTCCTATCCCTTGTTTTTTGCGTCTTGCCGACCGGTCGGCGGCCGTGGCCTCTCGCATGTCTTTCTCTCTCTTGTTTCCGTTTCCCCTTCCCACTGCCCCCTAACAAACACCCCTAAATACACACTCCACACCATGGTTCTTCCCTCATCTCCGCTCATGGCTCGGTCTTCCTCTAGCCGTCTATTCCTTGCCTCTATTCCTCCGTCCCTAACCTCGTGTAGTACCATGCCTGAGCTCGGTCTTGCCGGTGCCTTGGCAGCTGCGGCTGCTGCGAGAGCCGCTCGTCCCAAGGCACCGTTCGTCGATGCCTCCTCCCGTGCCCCTAGTCCCCCCGCCTCTGACAGCTCTGGTCTTTGTGACGAGTCCACCATTCTATCCCCTTGGTCCGCTACAGCTGCGGCTATCAAATCTGCTCTCGTAGCACTTTGTGCTCCTCCCCCTTTGCCCCCTCCCCTGTAGCCAGCTCCTCCTCGCGATCCCCACACCCTCCTCTCAACTGCCATTGTCGATGCCCTTGTATCCCGTCCTGTTTTTGTCTACTCCCATGCCCTGCCTCCCCTTGGTGGTCTTGCGTCCCACCCTCTCCATGCTGGCATCGCTCGCGGTCCTATGGGGATGGGTGGCGCCGTCGCTCCTGTGGGCGTGGTTGCTCCAGGTGGTGGTGCCACCCCGGGAGGAGTTGCTGCCGCCGACGGTGCCATTACTGGTGCCGTCTGTGCCTAGGATGGTGTTGGTGGTGGTGCTGCGGCTGGCGTCAATGGTGGTGCCATCCCTACTGTTCTCGCTGGTGGTGTTGCCATTGCCAGTGGTGCCGTTGCGGCGGGTGGTGTTGCTGCCGCCGGCGGTGCCACTAGCGATGCTACTGGCGGTGTTGTTGCTTCTACGGGTGCTGCTACCGTTGCAAGTGTCACTGCCGTTGGAGGTGCTGCTACCGCTGGAGGTGCTGCTACCGCTGGAGGTACTGCTGTTGCTGATCTCCACGCTGTCCTTGCCCACACTGAGGCTTGTCTCGACGCCATGACACTTGCGGTCGCCCAGCTTGTCAGTCTTGTCTCCGCCCGCCCGCGTCACAGATGCCTCTCGCCCCCACTCCGAGCCACGTTGCCGGCACGTCTTTCAACGAGTGGTCTACTCGTTTTGTCTCGTGGATACACATGCACGGCCTTTGGGAGCACTACGGCCCGGCGCCCACCCTCCCTCTCACACACCCGGACCTGGCGTCCCTCGCCTTCCACCTTCTCTACTCAGCCGTCCCCACTATCGCACTCCGCCAGCTTGATTGCTTTGCTCCCATCCGCGCTCTTCCTGCTCGCCCTCATGAGGCCTAGACCTCCCTTCTTGCACTCTAGTCCTCTGACTCCTTTTGCTCCACCGCATCCCTTCTAGCTGACCTCCACGCTCTCCGCCGACGTCCCAACGAGTCTCTTTGGGCCTACTTAGGTCGCACCGAGCTTCTCCAGAGCGAGCTGGTCACAGCAGGTGCCTCTCTTATGGACCAGGCGTTCATGACTTTTGTCATGGCCGGCCTCACTCTTGCCTTCTCTGGCACTCTTACCTCCTTCCGCCTGGGCTTCACCCTGCAGCACACCTACCAGACACTTGGTACTGTCCGGCCCGCTCTTCTTCATGGTCTTCGCGTATTCCAGACTACATCCCAGCCTGCTGCTGCTATTGCCGAGCCCATCCTCCATGACGCTCTACCTGGCATCCTCCCGCTCCCAGCCGCCCATGCTCTCATCGCCAGGGCTCCCTCTGGTGGCGATGAAGGTCGCCCGCCCATATTATGGAAGTGTGAAGCTATGGGTCATCGTCATGATGCCTGTCCCTTTCCCCCGGTCCCCGACCTTTGTGAGTGGATTGCTCGCCTGCGTGCCCTTGTGCGAGGTCGTGCCCTTGGTGCCCCGCCTACTCCGCCCCCTGGATCCCTCGGCGCCGCTCCTCTCGCCCCACCTGACGGTCCCGTGCCCCTTGCTACTGCTGCTCCCCCTCTCATTGAGGATGCCATTGTCACCTTGATTTGTCGCGTCCTTACAGAGGGTGTCCTCGGCGGTCCTTTGCCCAACGGTATGTTCCCCTTGTTTGACTACATCGCCACACTTGCCTCTTCCCCGTTGTCTCCTCCTCTCTCCCCATCGCCCCCTTCGTCGACAGACGTCCCTCCTTGCACGACAGCATATTACCTTCTCTCCAATGCTGAGCGTGTCGTCTCTCCATCTTGGGTTATTGACGGGGCCGCCACGGATCACATGTGTCCCGTTCGTGAGATTTTCACGTTGTTTAGTCCTGACTCTGTCATCACGTCTGTACTCACCGGTGATGGTGCACCCCTACCTGTTCTTGGTGTTGGTACAATCTAGTTGACGTCCCCTGTCGATGACTTGTCTTTGTCCTCTGTCCTCTATGTTCCTACCCTCGACTTCTTCCTCCTCTCTGTTCCAACGCTCGACACTTGTGTTTTCTCTACCACTTATGCACTTGGTCCCATCGCTGTCACTAATCGTGCCAGTGGGCGTGTTGTCCTTCGCGGTCGCCGCCCCCCTGGCGAGGGCCTCTACCAGGTTCTTGGTACCCACTCTGTCTCGGCCCAAACGGCCGATGTCGTCGCGCTTGTTGCCCTCTCCCGCTCTGCCCACTCGCATCTTCTTCATCATAGCCTTTGCCATCTCCCGGATTCCGCCATTGCCTCTCTCCTTTGCACTCTCCCGACAGATGGGTTGTCCGACCCGTCGTTCCATGCACCATGTATTGTTGATTGCACCTTTTGTGCGATCGGTAAGATGCATCACCTCCCTTTTCCGTCCTTCCCCTCTCGTGCTTCTGCGCCTCTCGAACTGGTTCATGCCGATGTCCTCGATCCTCCGCAGGATGATTCCCTTGCTGAGCACGCTATGTACGTGCTTAGCCTGATTGACGACTACTCACGGTGTACGTTGGTCTTCTTCCTCCGCGCGAAGACCGATGTTGCGGCGACCATCCAGTCATGGTACGTATCTGTCCAGCGCAAGAGTCGTCACCAGCTCCTCCACTTTTGCTCCGATCGTGGTGGTGAGTTCTTTGGCGATACCGCAGCCTCTTTCAATCATGAGGACGTTGTTCATGAGCTTTCCCCCCCCCTCCAATTCTCCTCATCAAAATGGGGCCGTGGAGCGCTGGAACTGTACCCTTATTGAGGGTGTCCGCATCATGATTGCGGAGGCTGGTTTTCTTCACCGTGGTCAGAGTTTCTGGTCTGAGGCCGCACGCTACCGCACTTGGGTGTGGAACAGGATTCCACACGGACCTCTTGCCCTAGACACCATGCCGTTTGAGTTGTTCTTTCGTCGGCGCGCGGACCTTAGCTATGCTGTGGTATGGGGTACTATGGCCACTGTCTATCTCAACCCCCCCTCACGGTCCGGCAAGCTTGACCCACCTGGCCGTCTCTGCGTCACTCTCCGAGTTGTTCCTCACTCTCAAGCGCATTGTTTTTCGGATCCAGTCGCACATCGCGTCATCGAGTCGTGTCATGCTTGATTCTTTGAGCAGCTGACATAGTGCATTTTTCGTGCCGACCGTACCCCTCCCCGTCTGACCTCCTCTATAGCATACTCCACCGGCGGTCTTGTCTATGCAGGAGCCCCCACCGTCTCCTGCTTCTCCTCCGGCGTTTCCTGCCCCTGTTCCTTCCTCCCTTGTTTTCCGTAGTGGCCTCCCTTCCTCGTTCGCCCCTCCCTCTCACCTCCTCCCTTGCCCGTGCATGCCCCCGTTGGTCGTACCCGCTCCCCCTCCTATTTCCCCTCCCCTCGTTCCCTTGGCCCCCTCTCCTTCCCCTGTCCCGACCCCCATCCCTGTTAGAGCCTCGCTTCCCTCCCCACCTCCTCTTACCGTGCCCGTCGTGCCCCCTACGCCCCTGCCCTTGCCCCCATCCTCCATGCTCCCTATGCCTCCTGCGTCCACCTCTGTAACCCCGGTCCCTCCCCCGTCCACACCTCCCGTGCCTCTCCCTCCTCCCTTACATCCATCGCATCGTCGGGGGGGCCCACTATCCGTCTCCCCATTCCTGCCCTCCTACCCGTGCTGGTTCCTTCCCCTCCTCCTGGCTTCCCACCTGTACCTTCGCCTGTTCCCCCCGTTTTGACCGCTGCCTAGGTCCTTGGTTCCCCCTGGGTGCCCGATACCGCTCGGTGTCCTAACCCTGGCCTCCTCTCCATTGAGGACATCCCCGAGGATGCTACTCCACCTCCTACCTACCCACGCGGCTCCCCGCATGACCCCGTTCCCCCCTCTCTCCTTTCACCTCGTCCACCGACCCCGCCTGTCCCACTGATTGATGACTCCACACCCTTGACTCCCCTCCTTAGTGCCCTTGCTTGTGAGACCGTTCCCATCCTCCCCGTTCCCTCCCCACGTCCTTCCCCATCCCCGATGTCCCCGGCCCTTCTCTCTTCTCCTCACCCGCCCCCCCTGTCCTGCCACCTCGTGCTCGCCCCTCTTCTTGGATGAGCGGACATGCTGCTTGGGCCCATCCCCCCATCCTTCCCCCACCTCCTCCCTTTACCCTCGACGACCCCCTTCCTTCTTCTTCCCCTCCCCTCTCTGACCCTCCTTCCCCTTCCCCGCCCCCCTCCTCCTCTCTTCCTCCCTCTGACCTCATATTGGACACCCCCCTCCTCCTTCACCTGACTATTCTCACAATCGCTCCCACACTGCTCGCGCTCTTGCCTGCCGCCTCGCTCCTCCCCCCCCTTCCCCGCCACTCGTGTGTCCCTATGTGCTTCCTCCCTCCCCGTCCCTCCCCTCCGGCTCCCCCGACACTCCCCTTCCTCCGCCGCCCTTGCCCCCCCTCCCACCCTCTTCCCCCTCTCCATGCGCCCCCGCGCCCTGCCCAGCCTCCTCTTTGTCTTCCCCATTCTCCCTCGTCTTGCCCGTCGTCCCGTCACCTTTGTCTTCTTGCCCGTCCAGCCCTCCTCCGACCACGTTCGCCTCTTGCCCAGAGTCTTCTGCAGTGCTCTCGGTGTCCACGCTACCCCCCTCTCCATCTCCCCCTCCGCTCGCCTCACTGACCACCCCTCTGCCCCTCCCCCTCCCCCGGGCTCGTGTTCCGTTGCTTCCCTATGGTTGACCGTCATGCCCCGCCCTCTCCTTCCATACACCTTTCACCCGGGTCACGCCCATGGTCGTCACTTTTTTCACCTCTAGTTTTGCCGTGCGCTGGATGCCATCACTGACCACCACTTCGTGGGTGCTCCAGCGACTGTTGCCCGCGCTCTTGTCGTCACCTCCTCCCAACCTGTGGTCTCTCCCCACCCCGCCCACTGCCGACTCTGACCCTCTAACACTTGCCTACGCCCTCTCCCGCCCCGACACTGCTGCAAAGTGCACAACGTGCTTGGCGGAGTTGGCTGCGCTCTCTGAGTACGGCGTCCTTGAGCTCTCAAATCTTCCCCCAGGTCGCATAACGATCAAGACCAAGTGGGTCCTCCGCAAGAAGTTCACCGCCTTGGGCGCTCTCGACCGGTACAAGGCACGCCTTACCACCAAGGGATACCCCCTGATCCCTCGTGTTGACTTTGGCGGCACCTACACCCCGGTCGATCGTTTCACGACGAGTCGCGACGTCATCTGTGTGGCCACATCTTGCCAGTGGGCGCTTCACCAGATGAACGTGAACACTGCCTTTCTTCACGGCCATCTCGAGGAGGAGCTCTTCATGGCTCAGCCTCCCCGACTTTTGGATGTCTTGAAGAAGGTATGTTGTCTCTGTCGTGTGTTGTACAGTCTTTGTCAGTCGTCTCGTTGCTGGAATGAGGAGCTCTCCTCCACTCTTGTCCGTGCAGACTTTCGTCCCAGCCAATCCGACCCTTCCCTCTTTGTGGGGGGTACACCCACGGTGCCCGCTTTCATTCTGGTATACGTCAACGACCTCCTCATCACCTCCCCGTCCTCCTATGCGATCGTCGCAGCCAAAGGCCTCCTCTCCTCGGCATACCGCATGAAAGACATCGGCCTTACGACCATGTTTCTTGTGATGCAGCTCGAGCGTCTCCCTTGATCTCTCCTTTGTCAGGATGATTCCACGTGGTGCAGTCCCGAAGTTTGTCTGATCGTCTCTAGTGGTTAACGTCTACTGTTTTTGGCAAATCTGAGACTGAGCGTGAGCTTTCTGGTCGCCTCTCGCTATGTTAGCAGGAATTTTGAGACAGTCAGTTTGCGAAGGGAATAACGGTATTTTGCATTAGTTTTTGTACATGGACATGAGCACAACATTTACAAGACTAGTCATGAGCTTTCGAACGCACGCGCGTAATTCAGATAAGCGTCGCCCAAGTTACGCTTGCCGAAGCGCAGGTCTCACACACCACAGAAATGCCTAACGGTTCAATGGTGTGCACACCCTGTGGCACCTCTCTTCACGTGCGAAGCGCCTTTCCCAAGGCACAGATCCCATTGTACGTGGTGTAGGAGTCCCCTGCACTGTTTCCACGCACCTCCGCCACTTTTGGTTCAAGTTTGGTGATGGGGTGTGATGAGGTTTGAAACCTGTCCGTGGACCGGCAGTCAGAATTTTGACTCTCCCGGAGTAACAAAACGTACTTCTGAGTTTCGGACGCCGAACAAGGATTTTGGCTAAGTCCCTCAGTAACAAATCGCAGTGCAGGATCCGGTGGATTATCCACCGGACGCCTCGGGAGACCTTCCTGAGCAAAATCTCCAGATGGTACTTTTGTTACTTGGTCTGGTCAATTATCCACCAGATTTCGAGTCGCGGCTGGCTCCCAGAGCCGCTGCGCACACCCCAACTTTGGAAGGCCATATGTCCCTCGATACTTGTCCGATTCCGGTAAAACAATTTCCACCGGATTCAGCGCCTCGTTAGCTTTCCAGGGCAATCATCTATTTTAGATTCTGAGCAATCCATGAGTCGCTAGATCTGCCGAAGCAGATTTACTACTTTCTGGCGGCTCGTCGGTGCCTTCCGGCACCACGCTTGGGCATGTGGAGGGGCAATTTTTTCAACATTCTCCCCCTTGCACCTGCCATGCCCGCTGCTCCTGCTTGCTCTCACTCATCTTCCGCTGCACCCTCCAGCCCATCATAGCTGGTCATCCCAAGTGCAGCCACGCTCATCGCGTGCCGGACCGCGGGTTGCGCTTTGGTCAAGCAATCCGCAAGCATGTTGTGCATGCTGCAGTGCTGCAGCACCACCTGCCCCTTCTCGACTATGTCCTGTGCGTAGTGGTAACGCACGTCGAGTTGCTTTGTCCTTCTGTGCTGCGTTGGGTTGTTGGTCAGCGAGATGGAGCCAGAGTTGTCCTCTTGCACCACCGTAGGCTCCAACTGCGGCACGCCCAGCTCCCCTAGCAACCTGCGGAGCCACACTGCCTCCTTGACCGCCTCGGCCAAAGTCATGTACTTTGCTTCCACTGTGGAGGTGGCAATGCACTCCTGCTTCCTACTGCACGACGGGACCGCTGCACCAGCGAGGAAGAACACGTAGCCGGATGTGGACTTCCGCTTTTCCACATCCCAAGCATGGTTTGCATCCGTGTAGCAGAGCAGACAGAAGGGGTGCGCCCGCCCTTGCCGTCGAACCTCAGGCGCGCGTGCCGCGTTGCCTGCAGGTAGCGGAGGATGCGCTTGAGCGCGTGGTAGTGTAGTGGCCCTGGGTCGGCCACGTACCTGCTCACTTGGCCCATCGCTTAGGCCAGGTCCAGTTGAGTCCCCACCATGGCGTACATGAGGCTGCCCACCGCCGATTGGTAGGGCTTTCCTGCTATATCCTCCCGCTCTTCTTTTGTTTGCGGTGCCATTGCCGCACTCAGTTCACAGGTCGTGGAGATTGGACTGCACACTGGTTTGCATTCTTCCATGCCGTATTGCTTTAGCATCTCGGCCATGTATTAGGCCTGTCCCAGCTCAAGGGTGCGCGCCCTCCGGTTCCGCATAATGCTCACCCCGAGGTAGAAATCCAACTCCCCCATGTCCGACATCTGGAACCTGCTGCTCAGCTGCTCTTTCAGCTGTTGTAGGCTCGGCAGGTCAGAAGAGCACAAGATGAGATCATCCATGTAGAGTGCGACAATCTGATGGAGCTTCTTGTTGCACCGCACGTACACGCTGTGATCCGCCTCACAGCGCTTGAAGCCGAGTTGTGCCATGAAGTTTTCCATCTGTTGGTACCAACATCGGGGCAATTGTTTTAGCCCGTACAAGAACTTCCGCAGCTTGCACACCTTGCCCTCCGGCGCCTCCACCCCCTCCGGCACCTCCATGTAGATTTCTTTGTCGATGATGCCCTTGAGGAAGGCCGTCTTTACGTCCATCTGGTGGAGCTCCATGTCCTTCGTGGCTGCCACCACAAGGATCACCCAGATGCTTGTGAACTTGGCAACGAGGGTGAATGTCTCGTTCTAGTGCTCGTCCTTATGCTGTGCGTAACCCTTCACCACGAGCCACGTCTTGTACTTGTCCACCACACATTCTTTTGTGAACTTGGTCTTGAAGACCCACTTGGAGCCGATGACCTTGGCGTCTTTGAGCCTATCAACAAGCTGCCATGTGTCGTTTTCAGCAATGGACGCTAACTATGACTTGATGGCAACGTCCCACGGCTTCCCCTTGGGTTGCGCAAGCACCTCTTGCATGGTCGTCGGCTCCGTTGATGCAGCCAGCATGCACCACGACATGCCGATCCATCGAGTGGTACCTGCGTCGAACCGCTTCCCCGCTCTCCGCTGCCTCCCTCTGCAGCACGGTAGTTTTGGTGGTGCCTTGTCACTCTGCTACGATCTTTCCGACTCTGCCCACTCCGGTGAATCATCTAACGGACAGGCGGCGCGTCCGCAGGATTTTTCTCTGATGCTCGACGCGAAATCCGCTGGGAGTGCGCGCTTTGGCACCCGCGGTGCCTCCTTAGACAGATCATTCCGCCGGATCTCCAGCCTAGCTTCGTCATCATGGGATTCCTCTCCGTTGGCTGCTGCACCTGCTGCACCGCCGTGCTTTGACGCCGCATCATTGACCTCCGCCTCTGCCGGCTCCTCCTTGTAGTCAAGAAGCTGGAACCACTCCCCCTGTTTTGGAGTGTTCCAGACGCTCATGTTGTTGCTGTTGCTGCTGAAGCTTTGCTACTCGTCGAACTCGACGTCACGACTGCGGATGATCTCTTGCGTGTGCGGGTCCCAAAGCCGGTACGCCTTTTGTGCGCTCTCGTAGCCAAGGAACAACCACGGCTTCGCCCGCGGTTCCAGCTTGCTGTCGTGTTGCTATGCCGCCTGCACCATCGCGTGCGCCTTGCACCCGAACACCTTCATGTGCGCCAAGTTTGGCTTGCACCCGCTCCAAACCTCCTGCAGCTTCTTCCAGCCGCCCTTGCCCTTTAGCACTGTTGTTGGGGTGAGTTTGATGGTATATCTTTCTATACGCACAGCCTCCGCCTAGAACCCTCTGGGCAACCCCACATTCACAAGCATGGTCCGCACCATGTTGAGCAGCGTCTGGTTCGCCCGCTCCGCCACTCCGTTGGACTGTGGCGAGTACGGCGTAGTGGGTTCCCACTTGATGCCCTGCTGCTTCATCCACCCAATACAACCCACGTACTCTCCGCCATTGTCGCTGCGTAGCGCTCTGACCTTCCGGCCAGTCTGCCTGTCCACCGGTGCAACCTACTCCTTTAGCCAGTCCAGAACCTCGCCTTTCCGCTTCATGAAGTACACGTAGAGCTTTCTGCTACAGTCATCGATGAATGTGACAAAATATCTCAAGCCGCTATTTGATGGCATTTTGAACGGTCCACACACACCACTGTGCACGACCTCCAGCAGGTTCTTTTTGCGAGTCTTGTTCTTGTTGAACGGCTTGTGCCGCACCTTGCCCAAAATGCAAGGCTCGCACTTTTTGTGCGCAGCTACATCTACTGCCGCGTCTGCTGCACCATCGATGACGAGGACGCACACCATGTCACGCTTCGCCATCTCCTTAACGGTTGCGGGCGTCCAATGCCCCAACCGTCGGTGCTAGAGTCCCAAATTAGCGCTTCCTCCCTTGGCCATGTTGATGACGCACTCCAGCAATTCTGCTGGATCCGATGCTGCGGGGACCACCTTGGTCTCCACGGTGTAGAGACCGCCCTCGCGCTTCGCCTCTAGCACGACCTCGTCGTTGCCGTCGATGCACACCACTGCGCCTTTCCTGCGGAAGAGCACCTCATACCCCTTATCCGTCAAGCGGCTGACACTCAGGATGTCAGCGAGGCTGGGGACGTGCTGCACATCACGAATTGTGCACAGCTCCTTCTTTCCGCCCACCACAACTTCCACCTCCACGTCGCCTTGGCTAGCCGCCAGCTTGACTTTGTCGTTTGCGACCACCGTCGACTTGGAGGTTTTCTCGTAGGTGACAAACCCCATCTTCTTGACTTGGGTGTGCTCCTCAGCCCTGGAATCCAGGCACCAACTGTTGGCCTTCTTGAGAAAGTGGTTCTTGTTGCCGTTGAGGAGCAACTTGCCCTTGTTGTTTCTGCCGCCGGTCTTCGTCTCCTCCGGGCACTCACGGGTCCAATCGCCCTCCTTGCCGTAGTTACGGCATGCACCTTTCTTGGAGCCCTTATTTTCATCGCCCTTTCCGCCACTTCCTCTGCCCCCACTTCCGCCACCTTGCGTTTTGGTGACAAGGGCCAATGAGGAAGACAAGGACTCCGCGCAGCTACGTCGTTGTGCCTTGTTGCGGATGTACTCTACGACCACGCCATAGGTGAGCTTGTCCTCCGACCATCCTCCAAGGACGGTGATGAGTGGAGCCCAAATGTCAGGTAGGGCCATGAGGAGGGCCATCGACTGCAGTTGCATGTCGATCTTCCACCCCACGTCGTTACATTGAGAGGTGAGCGACTCGATCTGCTGCATGGCCAAGATGACATCATCTCCCTCCTCCATTCTCACCATGAGGAGCTGCTTCATCGCAAAGATTTTGTTTGCGAGCGGCTTGGATTGGTGGATGGCGCAGACCTTTTGCCAAGCTTCAGCTGCCAGCTTCCAGCCTAAAAAGTAGCTCAACTGCAACTCGGCTGTCCCGGACACCAGGAGCATGAGCACCTCTGTGTTATTCGTTCCGAAGGCCTACTTCTCCGCGTCCGTAGCATTCACCTCTACGAGCACCTCCTTTCCCAACATGACGTCCAGCAGCCCCTTATGCGAGAGGTACAGCTCGAACTGCCACCTCCATAGCCCAAAGCCTGGGCTGCCCGCATTCTTCTGAATGGGCTGCATCTCCTTCTGTGTCATGTGTGCAGCTACTACTCCGATGGATTCTCAGAACTTCATGGCGACGTCCAAGATGACGATCCCGTGCGTTGCGGAAGACGTGAACGTTGGAGGCTATCAGACCTGTGGGCCCATAACCCTTTGTAAGGATGAGTCCACGTGGTGCGGTCCTGACATTTTTCTGATCGTCTCCAGTGGTTCACGTCTACTGTTTTTGGCAAATCTGAGACTGAGAGTGAGCTTTCTGGTCGCCTCTCGCTATGTGAGCAGGAATTTTGAGACAGTCAGTTTGCGAAGGAATTAACGGCATTTTGCGTTTTTTTTTTTTTACATGGACATGATCACAATATTTATAGGAATGGTCATGAGCTTTTGATTGCACCAAACCCAGTGCGATTCAGAAAAGCATAGCCCAAGTTACGCTTGTCGAAGCGCAGGTCTCACTCACCACAGAAACGCTCCACGGTTCCATGGTGCGCACACGCCGTGGCGCCTCTCTTCACGTGCGAAGCGCCTTTCCCAAGGCGCAGATCCCATTGCACGTTGTTAAGGGGTCCACTGCACTGTTTCCACGCACCTCCGGGCCGAGTTTGGTGATGGGGTGTGACAAGGTTTGAAACCTGTCCGTGGACCTGCAGTAAGAATTTTGACTGTCCCCGAGTCACAAATCGTACTTCTGAGTTTCGGACGCCAAGCCAGGATTTTGGCTATGTCCCTCAGTAACAAACCGCAGTACAGGATCCAGTGGATTATCCACCGGACGCCTCGGCAGACCTTCCAGAGCAAAATCTCCAGATGGTACTTTTGTTACTCGGTCTGGTCGATTATCCACCGGATTTTGAGTCGCGGCCGGCTCCCAGAGCCGCTGTGCACACCCCAACTTTGGAAGGCCATATCTCCCTCGATACTTGTCTGATTCCAACGAAATAACTTCCATCGGACTCGCCAACTTGTCAACTTTACAGGGAAATCATCTATTTCAGGATCCAAGCAATCCTCGAGCCGCTAGATCCACTGGAGCGGGTTTTCCTCTTTCTGGTGGCTCGTTGGCGCCTCCCGCCGCGCTTGGGCATGCGGAGGGGCAGCTTTTTCAAACGGTGAGAAGATTATATTTATAAAAAGATACACAAGTGCATTTTTGGTGGCGTCTACCATATACACTTACTGACACACTCTCCACATACACTTTTCACTTTTGGGGAGGAGGGGGGGAGTGGGATGTCCCCCCCCCCCCCCCCCCTTCCCCCCACTAACTCAAAAATGTATTGCGGGTGTGTATTGGGCAGTGTATCTGGAGGGGGGCATATCTAATACACAAGTGTATAAATGTATGAATGCATTGGTGTACAGTTTTGTGCTGGTTCGTGATACACTCCCTGATACACAATCCCAATACACTTGCGGTGAATTGGGGGGGGGGGAGGGTCTGGCGAGATCAGAAAATACATTAGTGTACATTTTTCCAGATCTCCACAATACACTGTCCAATATATTGACCAGATACATTCGGGGAGGGAAGGGGGAGACAGTCGACTTCGAGCAAATCTTGTACGCGGGACTAGCAAATAACATGAAAATTCACCACATGTCATTCTGTGTTCGTTAGGACAGTCAATCCTCTCCGCATTGCTTTAGAATACACCATGTCGGAAAAGAATGCCCTTAAGAGATTTGGAGGACAGAACTAGGCCAACTTAAAACAACTGGATATATTTTGAACTTAACATAGAGTTACTGTATAGTAATCAAGTTAATGCATTCATAACCCCCACTAAGGAAAATTTCACATTTTTTCACAAGTACATTGGTGATGTGTATAAACTTACGTAAACCATGTATTCTTATACACGGTTTACGTACATAAACTAATAGGCAATGAAGATGTTTCAGGAGTAGTGTACAAAGGTTATGTAGTGCATAAAAGTGGGTTAATAAACCATAACTCATTTTTTAGGAACAGTTTGTCGCACTGATTGAGAAAAACACCCTTAATGTCAAGATTAGAATCATGTTTACAATAATTTCCATTGACAATTTTGATCTAGCAGAATTCAACGTATAGAAGGTACTTTCCAAGTTCATGGACAATCACAAGAAGTAGACCCAAGTTGGGAAAACATGAGGGTTACAATATCTGTTATACCCATTCTTTGATTACCAAAAACTCGTATTTCTTTCATTGATCCCTTTCATTCACAATATCAATGGCATCATGACAGTGCAATTCAATAGCCACCTGGCTTATGCTTCTGTAAACACTGCAGGCAATGAATCCTTTGTTAGCCCCAGCTCTATCCAGTAGGTTGGCCTGAAATATGAGCCATTACACAGAAACATTTTTGTTGGTGACAATCGTATGGTGCTTCTGATTGGTACGTGCAAAGTAGAGATTTGCATTCAAGGATTCACAAAAAGAGTCAAGTTGAAGGTATTCAATCTTCTTCAGCCATTAGACGTGGTTCTAGACAACACGTTACTTTGTAAAGATAAGATTGTGATGTGCTCTGAAAAAAAGTTGTGTTTTTTTCTCTGAAAGGGACCACATTTCTTCACCTTGACTCAAGGTATGGAATTACCACCAACTGGAGTTGAGGTCTGCTTGTGTAGAATGCAGGTCATGAAAAATATTCAACAGGATTTTTGATATTTCTTGGCTCGGCTTCGGAAAATGGAACATAGAATGAAGGTTGACACGCTGCAAGAGATCAAATCTCTGTTGGCGGAGTTCTTCTATTTATTCAAAGACCCACCGACTGGATTTCAATCAGGAGAAAAATGGGTTGCACGATATTTCTACAACTAGAGGTGACTCCTCCATACAGAGCCATGAATGGCCTTAGTCCAGCAAGAATGCAAGGGGCAAAGTGCCAAAGTGAAGAGTGCTCCGCAACAGGGTAGATCGAGCCAAATAGCTTTCCATGCATTACACTAATCTTTTTTGACAAAAACATCATGGTTTACAAATGTGTGTAGACTTAATGGAAGTTGAGCGAGCTGAAGATGAAATGCTGTTTCCCATTTCCATGAAATGAGAAATTTTTTGAAAAATTCAAGCGGAGAATGTCTTTTCATCCTTGGATTTGTCTCTTCTTGGAAGGCGATTTACCTAAAACATTATTTCAGGTGCACATTTGGTCTCTGAACTAACAAACTCCAAGGTTACCTTCTAGCAAACATTAACCAAGAAACTTGACTAGTTTTTCTTGCATTACCTAAACGACATTCTTGTTTTCTATAAAATTCATTTATAACTAGTCACCCCTGATCCACGCACTCTGAAATATGTGAACAACATTGAACCACATGGAGAGGATGTTTCCAGGAAGTAGAGCTACAAAATATGATTGTTTCTAGGAATTTCCTATACTTCCTACTTAAGCACGTGGAATTGTGACAAGGTTCTTTAGAAGCTTCCAGGAATTCTCCTCAATTTGAAAACAAGGAAGAAATCCTTCAAGTAAGACCTTGCCTGGAAAAAATCTATGTTTGCACTGTAAGACCTACATGGGACTGTATAGTCGTCCTGGTTATTTTTGTCCTTGGAAATCTGTTACAATTTTATACTTAAGTTTGCCGGTGAATGTTTTCAACGTCAAGCCCATGGCTGCATTTTGCTATGACAATAGCGTGCAATTTTCACAGTTATTTTAAAGTTGCGAGTGACCTCGCACCATGACACACAGGAAACATGGGTGTCGGTGTGCCCTCCATTTTCTCCATTTAATCATAACTGCATTGAATCATGACTGGTCAAGCTCGGCATAGGCTAATTCTTTCATTTGTTCAAGCAACCAATTGAACGGAAAATATGGAAGAAATAGGGTGGTTAACACGTTTTTTGTACTTGCAGGTCGATGAAAATGCCAACCCTATGCATTTCTTGATAAGTTGGTGGTAAGTCGTAGTTCTAGACTGCAGTTAGTTATCTTGCAGTCTGTTTGATCGATTGGATGATGCAAGTTTTTTGTCGTGTTTGTTCATAAAAACTTTCTAGTAAGATTTCTATGGCAAAACCGCAAATTGATACAACAGTTGACAAAACAGAAAGGTGGAAGGATGCAACACGGTCATATTGGTCAATACAATGCCTAATTGTATCAGAATGAGAGAAATCAACTGGATGGTCCAGAGACCCAAAGAGAATACATGAGTACGAATGTGGTTCATCCAGTTGTTTTCTCTTGTTTTGATCAAATTTCTCACACATCTCTCAGAGAAATGAGATGTTTGATCCTGCAATCAAACATCTCAGTTCATGTTTGTAGTCCTACCAAAACAACGAATCCCTGGTTCATGATTCCAGGGAAGTCGTAGTATGACGACGTTCATTATATCTAAAACAAACGAGCCCTTGAAAGATCCACAACAATCGATCATATCTTCTTCAGTGCTGAGGAGGAACCTTCCGGCCTACAGATGTTGGCTGATCACTAGTGTAATTTTAAACCAACTGTCCACACAACCTTCAGTTTAGTTGCTCATACATTCGCCCAATACAAATTTATCTTTTGGGGAGGGAGGGGAAGTTGGACACTGGCCGACAACACCCTCGGCAAACCAATGAGATGCTTTTCACTTGGACATCGGTGTCATTCAATCCCCCAAGACAACCCTCCCCCCCCCCCTTCCGGGAAAAGTGTATTGGGCGAGTTTATGAGCGAGTGTATTGGATGATGTATGTGCTCTCGTGAAAGAAGATACACAAGTGATATCAATGACGTCGATATTGAGGAAGGTTCCTCTTGCACCCAAAAGAGCATATTGAAAGTTCCCGGATGAGCAGCAAATGCGAGAGAATACTCAAACAACGCACATATACTTGATGAAGGACGTGTTTTGGGAATGAGGGTCACAAAACAGCGGGGATGTTCCAAAAGCCGTTGAGTTCAAGCTAGGTGTGACTAAACACGAAATCTTCTTTGATAACAGAAATCCAAATTTTCACTCACCAACTCAAAACATTATCATTTTAGTTCGATGGTTACAATTGGATGCGACGTAAACACCGGTGACCAGGATTCCCCCAAGGAAAAGTTGGAGGTTTTCTCTTTTTGTTTCATTTTTCAACGTCATTACCACCAACCAGGCTCTTCCTCGTAAGCCACGATTAAAAAACAATTTTTTTGCACAACATGTCATCACATAACGTAATTTTACGTTTGGTCACTTTCCTCTTCACATAAAAACAGGACCTTATGATTTGTCTATCGGAGAAGCGATTACAAAAAGGCGGTCGCGTGTCTCCTCACAACTTCACTCATCGTGCACTGTGACTTTGAGCTCTTGAAAGGGTTCAACAATCGACTGGAAATTTCAAACCAAACTATGACTAGCTAAAAGAAAGGACTCAGGTACGCTAGTTTTTAATCAGTTAACAACACAAGCCAAAAAAATTAGAAAAACATCCCAGAACCCAAATACCCATGATGTTCACTTTCTACTAAATATTAGGGACATGTGGCTAATTTACTAAATCAGTGTACGAATTAGATACACAAGTTAGCTAACTAGAATAAACTACCCCATACATTCACCTCATACACTTTTCCCTACCCCCCCCCTCCACAAAGGCCCATTACACTCATGTGCCTCCCACACGAACGAACTTGTAGGATACCAAAAGACATGTGTGTACAATTATTTTTTTAGTGTATAAATTTCGTACACAAGTCTTTATGCTACAATAAACTAGCCCATACAAAGGACAAACATCCTAAAATGCGGTAAAGATGAGGACCGCCCATCCCTTCGTAAACAAGGGGATTTTTTCAGGATACTTCATTGTTAAACTTATAAACACAGGCCATTAGTTACCTTGGAGTTTATAGACATAAAAATTCGAATACTAAGATGGTAATTTCACAAATCTTTTACAAGTTATACTACTTAAAGATATACACTAGCAATGTATATGATTTTTTTTTACTCATTAGAATCGTTTTCAAAACCATGAAAACTATTGGAAAACCTAACCTTTTCTGGTAATGATTGCATCATTCAAATATCTAACTCTACAACATGTTAAGAACAATTAAAATTGTGTTATAAATCTTTGTAGCACTATGATTTTCAATGCCCTCTCCCCCCTCTTCCTATCAGTGATCACTCACACCAAGAAGGACATCCTAGTACACGATACATGTGTATAAATACGATACACTCACCACCCGGACAGTGATACACTACCCCATAGGCTTGCCCCATAGACTTCCCCCCCCCCCCCTCCCCTTCCCATTCCTGTCAGTGATCACTCACACCAAGGAAGACTTCCACCTACACAATACACATGTGTATTAATATGATACACTCACAACCCAGACAGTGATACACTACCCCATACACTTGTCACATACACTTGTCCCATACACTTTTCCCCCCCCCCCCCCCCCCCCCCCTTGTCCCCTCCCTTTCAGTAATCACTCACACCAAGGAAGACTTCCACCTACACAATGCACATGTGTATTCATATGTTACACTCACCACCCAGACAGTGATACACTACCCCATTCTCTTGCCCCATACACTTCTCCCACCTCCTCCCCCGCCTCCTTCCCTCCCTCTCGGTGATCACTTACACCAAGGAGGACTTCTACCTACACAATACACATGTGTTTTAATATGATACTCTCACCACCTAGATATAAATATACTACCCCATAAACTTGCCCCATACACTTTTCCCACATCCTCCCCCCCACCCCCAGGAAATCCCCAAGAAACTACCATGAGAACACAAGTAAGCTAGTATAGAGGATTACGTGTGTATTGAATGACATCAATCAACTATGACTCATAAAATTATGAAAGAGTTCAAATAACATATCTGCAAAATCCTTGTGGTCCTCGTGAGAAAAAAATTGTATGAAAATTTGAGAAAGTGCAAGTTTGAACAAGATGAGCTCGGATACATTGGACACACAATTGGCAAAGATGGGATCCATGTTAACTTAAGAAAAGTCCAAGCCGTTGTGGATTTTGAAACACCCTTGTAGTTTTGGGAAGAATCGGTCTTTCCTTGGTATTCCAAACTAATTTTCATGGTTTATGAATGGGTATGTGACCATGGTCTCTACACCAATCAGGATTACACAAAAGGATGTACTTCGGGAATGGGAAGCTAGATGTAAGATCATTTTTCTCAATGTCAAAGAACTTCTTTCAACAATGAGCTTCTTAGTTTTTTCAAGAAAAATGAAACCATGGGAGGTGCAATTTGATGCATTGGTATCAAATGATGATAAGGAGATTTTTTTGTAGTACACGCTTTCAGGAAACGGCATTGTTATCTGAAGGAAGAACGGTTGTCCATTAGCATGTTAGAGCCGGAAGCTTATATCGTTGGAGGCTTGGTACACAAATGGTGATAATGAGATCCTTTATGTAGTACATGCTTTCAATACATGGCATTGTTATCTGAAGGGAGCTGAAGGGGGACGTAACGGTCAAGAACAACCATAATTCATCGATGTTTTCCCAGGTGCAACCGAACCTATCAATACCTCAGAAACATTGGAGTGACGACCTGAGCCTATTTTTGCTCATGTGCAAGTATCAACTAGGAGGCATCAACTTGGTCAGTACACTAAGAGAAATTACTATGGAAATTAAATAAAGCATTGATTCTAGAGGGTATCTTGTTGCAAGGGTAAGTAGATACACGGTAGAAATCTGACTCCCCCCCCCCCTCTCTTTGGTAACCACTTAGAAGATTATCCATTACAACCTTTTTTGCAACAAGATCCAGATATGATAGTGTATGCATTCATGGTTTCAAGAACATCAAAGTATGAAAAAGTACGGGATAGGCACTCTCGGACTACTGTTGGTGTCCAGTGTTAGGAATTCCTTGCTCATTTTATGATTCAAGGCTCAATTTCCTTGGGAAATTTTCTTAGTCTGCAGTGGCCATTTCGGCATCATATACCATCTTCAAGATCCGTGCTCAAGCCCTGAGACACTGAAAAATCCTCCTAGGAGGCCCTTTTGGCTCCTACCACCCAAGCCAGTGCCAAGGGGTGTTTCTACGTAAGTCTCTATTCACGATATCAGCAGGGAGCTCCAGCATACATCCACCTAAAAGTGTACCTCTTTTCAAGGAGGTACATCCTTGCATCATCAAAGGGGTAAAAATCCATTCACTTCCATCACCAACCTTAATACCCTATAGTTCTTAAGAAACTCAGTTCTACTAGCTCATTAGCATAAACTTGATCCACGTCAAGCCAGGTTTCAACACTTGGAGTTGTTCTACATTCAGTAAAGCTTCTATATTATGATTTTTTTATTCACAACTACTCCACACTACATAAAGGGGGTCTGCCTACACTAGCATAGTAAAGCTGACAATGGAGGGCTGGAGCTAAGGTAAGAGCTTCTCCTATGGGAAAGTACAGGAGTTGGTAAAGGGCGTCATCTAGGGAAGTTCTTTTAATTGTTGTTTATCTTTGAATGTGTATTACTAGCTAAGTGCAATTTTTCACTGAGCATAAAATCCAATAAATCCAAATTCAACAAAGCATTTTGCTATGCAGTAGAAAGACAAAGTGTTTGAGGCACGTCTGTCTACTTCTCATTCTACAGGACTAGTATAACCCCCATTGTTTTCAATCTAGTGCAGTTTTTGCCCCCTATCCTAGCCAACGTTTTACATTGGATCAGAGTACGAGGGAGATATCTTGGTGTGAAAGTAAGGCATACTGGTTGTGAGCATATCGAGGACCACTGTTTTTCTTTGAAAGCATTATCTCAAACAAAGGTCTTCGAACAAACAGACAACACCCGTACAAGAAAAAGACATCAAGATGTAATTGTCATCAACCACGCATGTGAGCCATGGAGGAGGAAGGAAAGCTTTTAGCAAATATGGAAACACATGCAATGTGAGACAAACCTCGTGATCCTTCCCTTGGTTGTCCAAACTTAATTCAAACCAATCAGAACAGTATTTGGCAGGAACAACACCAAAGACTTTTGACCAAGTCGGAGAATTTGTGGGTAGAGAATCATCTATTTAAACGCGGTTCCAAAGAGCCACAATTGAAAAGGAGCAAGCATTAGCATCAGAAACAAGTGCTTATGCAACCGCATCAGAAGCTAAATGTCGAATGCAATAGATTGAGGCATCTACAGTGCTAGCTCACTGACAGGCTGGAGAAGAAAAACAAGTTCTTAGCAGGATGCTGATCAAGAAACAAAGTATAATCTCCTTGAAGCAGCAAGGAAAGCATGATAACAAGTTGAGGGGCATAAAACAAAGTTACAAGAAGAGAGAGATGCACAAGCGGCTCAGATCAAGAAGAAGTCTGAAGAAGGCTGGGCACTCCTACATGCTGGTGTTAAGCAGCTGTTGCAACAACACCTCATGATATACAACGTGCACAACAAGGAGCAAAAATTGCCTAGCATGAAGCAGCATGTGCAAAGGAATCTCAAGCTCAGATGGCCCAGCTAACTAAGACCATGAGTTCCTCACATAAATGTCGGAGGGGGTGGAAGCACCGCACGGAAAAGTGTGCAGATTTTGTGAGTCTCTCCACAGGCTGAGGTAAGCGCCACTCATGTGGTACATGAGAATAAATGGCTTCATGACCGAGGTTGGCTTCAAGTGTTGCAAGACAAAGTACAATGTGTACATGTGGAAGAAGGTGAGGGTGCACAATTTGTAGTTCTCTATGCGGACGATCTGATCCCCGTGTCATAACAACCGGTCTAGACAGCTTCCTTGAAGTTACAAACCTTGCATTTGATTCGACTCTCAAATGTGGACGTCTCCTAGTGTTTAAAACAACAACAGTCTTTTTTCTTCTTTGCGAGCCTTAGATTGCATCGCATACCTAGATCAGGTCGGATCAAGTAGGCAAAGCATAATACGATGTAGCGAATGTGTGAACCGAGGGGCGCCCGGCGTGACGGTCACACGCCGAGCCCTTGGGATAGACCTCCCAACCCTCGATCCCTTGATGTGTGGGCCAACCCTTGAGATGTCGCACGACCCTCTCCTAGCAGCAAGTCTGCTCCTAGTGACCGAGGTTCCCGCCGTGCAACTCTCCCGGCGGCGTTTGCATCAAGGTGCGCTGCGGAAGACTTGTAGGATCGAATGGACGTGTGCAAGGTAATACTTGTAACGCAAGGAGAGTTGGGCAAGGAATGAATCCTTTAGACTTGATAGATCAGTACAAGGTAATGTACAGAGTCTCTGGGTAAGATTGGCATGCCTAGAACAACCCCTAGGCTTCCTTATGTACCAGCCCCTATGAGCCAGCCGAAAGCTACTCAGCGCTCTGAGGCCCTATATCGAGGAGCACTCATGCAAATAACACATGCATCATGTAGTACGCACCACGAGCTTTCTAACGCACCAAAGAACGCCTCAATCCGTGAAGAAACGGCTAAGTTATGACCGTTTGAGTGCTCCACGCGTGACGGCCGCTGGCAGCACCGCCAGCGGGGGTCACAGCCGCCCAAAACGCCCTTGCTTGCGAATGCAGCTCCAGCCGCCATCCCGAAGTGCCCATGGACCCCAACAAACCTTGCCTCATTGGCTAAGTGTCCATCCAGGGGCGCTTTGGCTGCAGTGGGCGAGAAAGTCGCTCCGCCGTGTTCGGGGTCGAACCGGTGCATCTCCTGTTTTCTGGAGGTGTGCCTCCCACCTTTGCACAGTCGTATCTTTCTCGTCCCTGCACCGAAAGACCCGGTTCTTGGGTCGATTTCGCATGGTTTTTCACGTATAATACAATGGAAGAACCAAAACATGCATCTTACTTCAGAATGATGACGTAATCACCGCCTCGACCGGCGGCTCCCATAACATCACCCCCCCTCCGAGGGCGCACCGTCCCGGTGCGCTCCTTGTACGCTTGGAGGACCGTGTTGATAGCACCGCCCCTTTGGAATTCGGCTTCGGGGATCCAGCAGTTGTGCTCAGGCCCATAGCCAAGCCATTGCACCAGGTACTGCCACCCGTTACCGCGCCGACGGTGCCCGAGAATCTTCTCCACCACATACTCCTCTTCACCCTCCACCAAGACCGGTGGGGGAGGGGCCTGTCCCCGCGCTGTGAACTGCGCATCCGGCTCCTTGTAGGCCTTGAGAAGAGAAGCGTGGAACACGGGATGGATCCCATAGTGGTCCGGTAGCTCCAACTCGTAGCTCACCGCGGACCGCTTCTCCTTGACCGGAAAAGGGCCCACCCACCGTGGCTTGAGCTTGTCGCTGCCCACCCCCGCCAGCTGCAGGTTCCGCGAGCTCAGCAACACCTNCGGCTCCTTGTAGGCCTTGAGAAGAGAAGCGTGGAACACGGGATGGATCCCATAGTGGTCCGGCAGCTCCAACTCGTAGCTCACCGCGGACCGCTTCTCCTTGACCGGAAAAGGGCCCACCCACCGTGGCTTGAGCTTGTCGCTGCCCACCCCCGCCAGCTGCAGGTTCCGCGAGCTCAGCAGCACCTGTTGTCCCACCGAGAACTCCTTGGCTGTCCGGTGCTTGTCTGCTTGCCGCTTCATCTGCTGTTGTGCCTTGTGTAGCGCCTCGCATACACCGCACCACACCTCTGTGAAGTCACTTGTAAACTGCTGCACCGCGGGTAGGTCCGACCCCGTTGCCATGTCTGAGGGACATGCAGGCTGCACCCCATACACTACCTCAAATGAAGACCGCCCCGTAGAGGCATGCACTGCTGATTTTTAAGCAAAATCAGCCACCGGGAGCTTGCATTCCCATCCCTCGCCATCCGGCTCCAAGATCCCCCGCAGTAGCTGCTCCATGGTCTGATTGGTGCGCTCAGTTTGGCCATCTGTTTGGGGATGGTAGGCCAATGAAAGAGTCACACGGGTGCCTAGCTTCTTGAAGATTTCCTCCCAAAACCGGGAGGTGAAGCGCGGGTCGGGGTCCGAGACCATGCACTTCGGCACCCCGTGCAGTTTGATGACGTGTTACAAGAAGAGTTGAGCCGTCTCTGCTGCCGTGACCTTCTCTGCACATGGAATAAAGTGCGCCACTTTGCGGAACCGGTCCACCACCACCAGCACCATGGTGTTGCCCGTTGCATTCCGTGGAAGACCCCCCACAAAATCAAGTGAGATGTCCGTCCACGTACGTTCCGGCACCGGTAGCGGCTGCAGCTCCCCTGGCGCCCGTGCCCTCCGTGACTTGATTCTTTGGCACGTGTCACCGCTGCTCCCGTACTCCTTGCAATCTGCTCCCATCGTCGCCCACCAATATTGGCGCGCAAGCGTCTTGAAGGTCTTGTCATGGCCGAAATGACCATTGTAGTGCGAGTCATGCGCCTCTTCCAACAGCGCTTGCCGCAATGACGCACTCCGCGGCACCACAATCTGGTTCCCCTTCTCACGCCGCCAATACTGGCCATCCCACTTGCACCCCTTCACCGTATTTCCGGCAAAGTCCTCGTCCTCCGCATACCCGTGTGCAAATAGGCTGCGGATGATCGGAGATCCCGCCAGCACCGTGATCGCATGCACGCCCAAGTCCGGGCGACGCGAAAGCGGGTCCGCTGGGTTGATCCTTCCTGGTTTGTACTGGATCTCGTAGTTGAAGCCACCCTCCAGTAGCTCCATCCACTGTGCTTGACGACAACTCAGGTTCGGCTGTGACTTGAGGTACTTGAGCACGTAGTGGTCCGTGTGGACCACACACTGCCGCGCCTCAAGATAGCACCTCCATTGCTTGAAGGCCTCGACCACCGCGAGCATCTCCTTCTCGTGGATCGGGTAGTTTAGCTCAGCCCCTTTCAGCTTCTTGGAGTAGTACGCAATGGGCTACAATCCCTTCCCTTGGTTCTGCATCAGCACCCCGCCGATCGCATAGTCGCTTGCATCTGTCGCCAACACGTACTCCTTGCTCGTGTCCGGATGCACCAACACCGGGGCTTGACACATGGCAGCCTTCATTGCACCGAAGGCTTGCCCCTCCTTTGCAACCCACTCCCATTGGCGTCCCTTCTTGAGCAAGTCTGTCAAGGGTGCTCTCATTGCCGCGTGCCCCCGGATAAACCTCTGGTAGTAGTTTGCAAAACCCAGAAAAACCTGGATGTCGTGCACGCACACCGGCTCTGGCCACTCCTTCACTGCTTACACCTTTTTTGGGTCCATGCGGATTCCCCTCCCGCTGACAATGTGCCCGAGGAACTCCACCTCATGCTTGGCGAATTCAAACTTGTTGAGCTTGGCAAACAGCCGCTCCTTTCTCAGCACTTCCATCACCGTCCGCAGGTGCTCTTGGTGCTCCTCCATCGTCCGCGAGTAGATAAGGATGTCTTCGAGGAAGACGACCACGAACTGGTACAAGTAGGGATGGAATACCCGGTTCATCAGCGCCATGAACGTAGCAGGAGCATTCGTTAGCCCGAAAGGCATCACGAGATACTCGAAATGTCCATAACGCGTCCGAAACGCGGTTTTTTCCACATCCTCCTCCGCAATGCAGATTTGGTGGTACCCCGACCTCAGGTCCAGTTTGCTGAAGACGCGCGTGCCTCGAAGCTGGTCGAACAACTCCTTGGCACGTGGCAACGGGTAGCAATTCTTCACCCTGCTGTTGTTGAGCGCCTGGTAGTCCATGCACATCCGCAGCTCTCCTGATTTCTTCTTGACGAACAGCACCGGCGCCGCATACGGAGACACCGACGGCCGAATGAAGCCTTGGTCCAACTCCCCCAACTGCTTCTTGAGCTCCGCAAGCTCCGCGTCGCTCATGCGGTTGTAAGACCGTACCGTTGGTGACGACCCTGGCACCACCTCGATTTTGTGGTCAATGTCGCGTTGTGGCAGCAGCCCCTTCGGCAACTCCTCCGGAAAAACGTCCCCAAATTCCTTGAGCACCTCCCCAACACCGGGAGGTAACTCTGGAGCTCCTGCGCCTTCCCCCGGCTGCCCCTCCGCTGCTTCGACTGCTGCAATCTGCTGCTCTACTGCTTGTTGTGGATGCACCCATGCCAAGTAAACCTGGCCACCCTTGCGCTCACACCGCTTTAGCTGCTGCAAGTTGATGACACGCAGCTGCTTCCCCGCTTCCGCCACTTCCGACTCCTTCCCCTCACCTCGCCACAAAGGCAAAGTGATATTTTTCCCACCTGCCTTCACGACCACCCGGTTGCACCTCCAATCCACCTCCGGATTCCAGGCGTGCAGCCAATCTCGGCCAATCAAACAGTCATAATCATCCATAGGACAAGTGTTGAACTCCATGTCACACACCAACTCACCCATACGGACTTTGTGCTTGACGAGAGGTCTGCCGTACTCCACCACTCCGGACACCTGCCGCGCCTTGGCTGACGTCCCAGGCTGCCGTGCAAGCTCCAACCTCGTCGCCAACCTGTCGTTGAAGAAGCTATGAATCGCGCCACTGTCTAGCAGTCCACGTAGCTTCCTTCGACCCTTGAAACTCCCCTCCGGAATCTCAAGAACCAACTCCAGGATGATCCCTGGAAACTGCCGGGTCTCACCTTCATTCCGCAACAATACTTGAGGCAGCTCCTTAATCGGCAAAAGCCTTTCAGGGCTGGTGCCGTCCCTTGCGGATGAATGACTTGCAACAGTAGGTCGTCCCCTCCTCACTCCTGCTGTCCGTTTCCCTGCTATGCCTTGCGCTTGGGGCAATCCCGCTTGCGATGACCCTCCTCACCACAAGCCCAGCACTTGCCTCTCAGTCCTTGCTGTCCTTCCACGCCCCGCTGTCCTGCTTGGATTGCATCCACCTCCATGGGCACAGCCTGACCTGGCTGCTCCACCCGTGGTTGTATCGCATAGCTGGTTCGGCGCGCATTGTAGCTTACCGCGTCGATGCGCTCCGCCGCCGAGACCAACTCCGCAAAGGTCCACAATCCGAGCACCACGAGTTCGCGTTGGACGTGCGGCTTAAGGCCGTCATGGTAGCGGTCGTACGCCATCGCGTCAGAGAGATCGTCAATCTGCACCGCCAAGGCCATGAAGCGTGTAGTGTAGTCCTGGACCGATCCGCCTTGCTTGACGTGCTTGATCTTGTCACGTGCAACCCGGCTACCGTTGAGGAGGTCAAAACGCGCCTGGAGCATCGTCTCGAATTGCTCCCACGTCTCTGGCTTCTCCGTCAATGCCCGCGCACCGAGCTGCACTTCCCGCCCCAATGATAGACTCAGCAATGGCTGAAGTCGCGCCCCGGCCCCCAGCCCGTCCGGCAATCCAGCGGCGTTCCGCCGGCACAATGCCGACCACCACTGTAGCGCCATTCCCCGGAGTAGCGTAGGTGTATACTCCAGTCTCGTGGCATCTTCTTCCACGGGAACGCCCAACGCCATAAAATACGAGTTCACCGTGAAGAGCCACTCCCTTGCACTGCCCTTGCCTGTGTAGAACTCCGGCTCCTTCGGCTTGGGCCGCCGAAAGGCAGGTGCGGCTGCAAATGCGACACCCCCCAACACACTGCTCCCTTGGTCGACGTACCTCGCCTCAACCTCCGCACGCAGCTGCTGGTTCTCTTGACGCAACTCGTCAAGAGCACGCCGGATCTCCTCCATGAGGTAGGCCTGGTCGTATGCCGCGGCTGCCATGCTTCCGGTTGTAACGAAAAATTTTCTGGCCAAACGCAGTTGTGGCAGATCTGCTGCCTCCCTTGGGACCGCGCAAAAACCGAGCGAACGTCCACGCGCTCTGATACCAAATGTGAACCGAGGGGCGCCCGGCGTGACGGTCACACACCGAGCCCTTGGGATAGACCTCCCAACCCTTGACCCCTTGATGTGTGGGCCAACCCTTGAGATGTCGCACGACCCTCTCCTAGCAGCAAGTCCGCTGCTAGTGACCGAGGTTCCCGCCGTGCAACTCTCCCGGCGGCGTTTGTACCAAGGTGCGCTGCGGAAGACTTGTAGGATCGAATGGACGTGTGCAAGGTAATACTTGGAATGTAAGGAGAGTTGGGCAAGGAATGAATCCTTTAAAATTGATAGATCAGTACAAGGTAATGTACAGAGTTTCTGGGTAAGATTGGCATGCCTAGAACAACCCCTAGGCTTCCTTATGTACCAGCCCCTATGAGCCAGCCGAAAGCTACTCAGCGCTCGGAGGCCCTATATCGAGGAGCAATTATGCAAATAACACATGCATCATGTAGTAAGCGCCATGAGCTTTCTAACGCACCAAAGAACGCCTCAATCCGTGAAGAAATGGCTAAGTTATGGCCGTTTGAGTGCTCCACGCGTGACGGCCACTGGCAGCACCGCAAACGGGGGTCACGGCAGCCCGAAGCGCCCTTGCTTGCGAATGCAGCTCCAGCCGCCATCCCGAAGCGCCCATGGACCCCAATGAACCTTGCCTCATTGGCTAAGCATCCATCCAGGGGTGCTTCGGCTGCAGTGGGCGAGAAAGTCGCTCCGCCGTGTTCGGGGTCGAACCGGTGTGTCTCCTGTTTTCTGGAGGTGTGCCTCCCACCTTTGCACGGCCGTATCTTTCTCGTCCCTGTACCGAATGACCCGGTTCTTGTGTCAATTTCGCATGGTTTTTCACGTAGAATACAATGGTAGAATCAAAACATGCATCTGAGTTCAGCATGATGACGTAATCACCGCCTTGACTGGCGGCTCCCATAACAGAATGTCATGTTTTCTCACAACTCCCATGTCTTCCCCAACAACTCTCAGATTTTCAAATCCTCTCACCGTTTTGTTTCCTTCCGAGTGATGTGATAGCTTCTTTGGTTCATTACAACTTTCTTGGAAGTTGCTTTTGCTGTGACTTAACAACCTTAGTAGCAGCTACTGCTACTGTTGCTTATGCCCTTGCAGACAGAAATGCTAGGCAACAGGTTGGGGCAGCAGCGTTGTTGATGAAGCGTGCTGGCTTCCATGCTTGTTGCTCAAGTCTGTTGCCCCCTCAGTCTGCTGCTCTAGAGACTAAGTCTGGAAGATCTGGGTTTGTCACTCAGAAGTACGCGCGCCAGTGTTAGCGCCAGAAAGCAGCTGGCAGGCAGGGTTTTCCCGGTGAGCCCTGCCAGACGCCCGACAGCCCAAAACCCGGGCGTCGTCCATTTTGCCTAAACAATGGACCATACCAAAATACCGACGTTGCAAACGCAGTCGTGCGGTCGGAATCAGCTAGAAAAATAGCAGCAAAGAGTTACGGCTGCCCAAACCCAGGCAGTGCCTACGACAGTCAATGATGCCAAACAGGGCCACACAGCAAGAGACATGGACCCTAGGCACAGCATGATGTTACAGACGCAATGCCACAACCAGAAATGGCACTGGGTGCATGTAGGCAGCATTTGCAGTGGCAGTGACCGCCGGCGGCCTGACCGCCGAGGAGGCCTGCCGATGGAGCTGAGCGCGTCGCCGAACGGAGGAGGCTCAAGCAAACTCTGAGTGGGCCACAGCGTGCATCGGCTCCATCGAGCGACACTCCATCAGCGTCGAGTCTCGCCGTCAGTCATCAGCACACCGATGTACACAAGCCGGGAGGACACAACAGAGTACAATGAGAGATGCACAAAAACCAATACTCCCCCATGTCTCACAGGCGTAGTGCACATGTGCGGGCAGAGACAACGTCAACAACCAGACTCCACCAGGCCATGTAGTGACACAGGCAGGGGCAAAGAGAGTCACTCACAGGCGCACGCCGACCGAACTCACAGCCTTCTTGAACGAGTTGCGCTTCAGTGCCTTGGTCAAGAAGTCAGCGAGCTGCCGTGCTGTCTCAACCCACACGATGCTGATGCTGTCGTCATGCAACAATGAACGCACTTGGTGATACTCAACGTTGATGCGCTTTGTGCGTGTGTGATGCACGCCGTCATTGTCGACGATGGCCACGGCGCTCTCATTGTCACGATGGAACGTGATGGATGTGATAGACTGATGCAACTCGGACAACAGACGATGCAACCACACACTCTCACACGCACCTGAGCCAAGGGCTGCGTACTCAACCTCAGTAGTGCTACGTGCAATGCACCCCTGCTTGCCACTACGCCAGGATACAGCTGTGCCGCCAATCAGAAAGATGAAGGCTGTGTGACTCTTACCGTCCGGACTGCCGGCCCACTCACTATCGGTGTAGCCTACAACGACAATAGACGGCTGGCGGCGGAACATGAGACCTCGCCGAGGAATCTAGATGACATAGCGCAGTACTCGGATTGCGGCCTTGAAGTGGAGGTGACGCGGCTCCTCAGAAAACTGTGCCAGGAGGTTGACGGCGAACGCGATGTGTGGGCGCGTCATCGTCGCCAGGAACATCAGTGACCCGATGACTCGCAGGTACGTGGTCACGTCAACTGGCTCCCCCACAACAACTGGGTCAGGACTCTTCAGCTTCACCTGGCCATCGGGTGACATGGATGAAGATGCGCTCGGCACGAGTGGCAGGTCTTCCACAAAGCGGGTGGACAGATTCTAGACATAGGCAGCCTGTGGATGTGCAGGACACCTTGGGAGCGATCATGCTCGAGCTCCATGCCCTAGAAGACTCAGGCAGATTCGAGATCCTTCATCTAGTAGGCAACGTGCAGCAAGTCCTTGACACGCAGGATGGCAACCGTGTCTAGCGACGCGATGAGGAGATCGTCGACGTAAACCATAACAGCGGCAAAAGTCTGGCCTCGCGGACTGACAAACAGTGCAGGGTCAGCGGTGCTACGCTAAAGCCCGCCGCAAAGGAGCGTGCTGCTGATCTCCAGGTTCCAGCACTGAGGTGACTGCTTCAGGCCATAGAGGGCCTTCCGCAGCCACCAGACTCTCCCAGTGCCATCGTTGGAACCTGGGGGCTACACCATGTAGAGCTCCTCACCCTTTAGTGAGCCATGGAGAAAAGCGTTGCTCACGTCCATCTGATACAGCTCCCACCCATGTTGGGCAATCAGGCTGAAGAGTGCCCGGTTAGTGGAGAACCGGCCAACTGGGGCAAAGATCTGGTTGTAATTGACCCCAAGGATCTGGGCAAACCCCTTGGCTGTGAGGCGGGCCTTGTACTTGTCCAAGGACCCGTCGGGTTTCCACTTGCGCGGAAAGGCCCACTTGGCGCCGATGGCCATCCGACCTGGACGAAGGTCGACGAGGTCGTACACGTGGTACTGTCGGATGGCAGTGAGCTCATCGGCGCATGCAGCGTCCTAGTGTGCGGCCTCAGGAGAGGCTCGTACCTCGCGCAGGGTGGCTGGGTCCTCCGAGCGTGCTGTGGAGCAGACTGAGAGAGCGTGTGCATCTCGAGCTCCAGGTACGATCCGCGCGAGTGCAGCCACGACAGCGTGCCGATGCTCATGATGAAGCATGACGTAGCCCAGTGCGGAGCCCGGGTGAAGGTCTGTAATGATGGCCAAGATGGTCAGGCTGAGGGCCTTGGTGCCAGGATCCCCACTCACGACCGTGGGAGTGGAGGAGACATGTGGAGCCACAGGGGGCCCAGGTGCCACGGAGCGCGGTGCCACGGTCTGCATACTCACTGACGGTCAGGGTCGTAGGCTGCCACCTGGGCCACGTGTGTAGCATGATAGGGCAAGAGATGGCACTGAGTCCGACGGGCCAATGGAGGCAGACGGGGCTAGTGGCCCGGAGGGGCCAGCGGATGCAACCGGGGCTGCTGGCTTGGAGGGGCCAGCGGATGCAACCGGGGTTTTCGGCCCGGAGGGGCCAGTGGACGCGACAGGGGTTGCCGGCCCGGAGAGGCAAGTGGACGCTACTGGGGCTGCTGGCCTGGAGCGGCCAGTGGACGCAACTGGGGCTACTGGACTGGAGGGGTCAGTGGACGCGACTGGGGTTGCCGGCCCGGAGAGGCCAGTGGACGCTACTAGGGCTGCTGGCCTGGAGGGGCCAGTGGACGCGACTAGGGCTGCTGGCCCAGAGATGCCAGTGGACGCGACTGGGGCTGCTCGCCTGGAGGGGCCAGTGGTCGCGACTGGGGCTGCCGGCCCGGATGGGCCTGTGGACGCGACTCGGGCTACCGGCCCAGAGGGGCCAATGGACGCGACTAGAACTGCCGGCCCGGAGGGGCCAGTGGGCGCAACTGGGGCTACCGGCCCGGAGGGGCCAGTGGACGCGACTGGGGCTGTTGGCCCGGAGGGGCCAGTGGACGCAACTTGGGCTACCAGCTCAGAGGGGCCAGTGGACGCGACTAGGGCTGCTGGCCCGAAAGGGTTGAGGGATGTGTCACCCGGAAGCGGTAGGACGGAGGACGGACTCACCACTCCCCCACGCGACGGGATAGACACGGACGAGCCAGAGCAAGTGAGGTCGCGAGGAAACAGGTCCTCAAAGAAGAGGGCATCGCAGGACTCGACGATGTAGTGTCGGATGGATCCCAGAAGCGCCAGGCCTTGGACTGACAAGAGACACCGAGGAAGCTGCACGGACGTCCGCGGGGGGCGAGCTTGCCGCCCTACTGCAGAGTGGGCAGCCACACAATGGCCATCCAGCCCCAAATGTGAGCCAGGCGGAGGTCAGCACGCTGACCGTACCAATGCTGGTACGGCGTGGACTGGCGGGGAAGGGGACCGTGGAGAATCCGGTTCCAGACCCATGTCATGTAGGCCATGGCTTCAAGATAGAAGCTGTCGGAGAGACCAGACTTGACCCGCATGGTACGGACGGCGTCGGCCATGGTACGGTTCCACTGTTCGAAGACACCGTTTTGGGCGGACGTGTAGGGCGCAGATGTCTCATGGTGGATACCGTGGGAGGCAAGAAAGGCCGTGGTCTCACCCATGTACTCACCACCGCGATCGTAGTAAAAGCGGCAAAAGACGACCACACTCGCGCTCCGCAAGGACAAGCCATTTTTGGATGGCGAGGGCGACATCGCTCTTCTGCCAAAGGCAGAAGATCCAGCGTTAGCGAGAATAGTCCTCAGTGAGGGTGAGGACATAGCCGCTATGCTCTCCGACAAACTCGGTGGGAAGAGGGCCCATGACGTTAGAATGGACCAGGTCGAGAGGGGCGGATGTACCGGAGGAAGTCAAAGGGTATGTGGACCGGTGCATCTTGCCCTGACCGCAATCAATGCACTGTGTGGGGCATGGGAAAGAGAAAGTCTCCGGGTCAAGGCCCTTGGGCAGCTGGGTGCGCAGCATGCTATCTACGGCAGCAGAGTGGACGTGGCAAAGGCGGCGGTGCAACAGGCGGGTGTGCTGAGGAGAAAGAGTGCTGGTGACAAACACATGGCCTATAGCGGCCGACAAGGAGGAGACTAATGGAGAGGAGGATAGACAAGGTACATGCCACAGGTTGCTACGGGCGATGCCGTGCAGTACGACAAGACCAGACGGACGCAACGACACAGTGCCAACATCACGCGAGTGCACAACGTCCATGCTCATGCAGTGAAGGGCAGTGACGGACAGGAGGCTGAGCTCGAGACCTAGGACGAAGAGGACATCGGTCAGAAAGATATCACCGGCAGGACCATGGAAACGAACGACACCGACACCGAGGACAGGCAACACTTGTCCGGAGCCCGTCCGGACACCTGAGACATCACCAACAAGACCGAGCATTCTAAAGGCCTCACGAGAGGCCGTCATGTGTTGCGTGGCCCCGGAATCGATCATCCAGGTTTCAACAAGGTCCTAGACCGGGGTCGCTAGATCTCTAACGGTCACATGGCAGCAAGCAAGAGACGCGGACGTGGTGGAAGGGGGCGCGAACCGAGACTGTCAATCATCAAGCCACGCAACGTCATCATGGAAGGGGTTAGAGGAGACCATGAGAGACGACGAGACAGACGAGGAAATGGGACACAACCGTAGCTCAATCTCAGTCATGCAGTGATGGGCAGGAGAGCAGGAAGTGATGCAACTCGTACTTCCCTGGGGGGAGGGCGACGTAGGCCGAGCTGGAGCGCGATGAACTGCTCCAACTGATGCTCACAAGAGGACGGCCTGGGAGTGTAGAAGGAGTGCGGAGTGCCAGCACCAGAGCCTCGATAGGAAGAGGACTGTGCCGGTGAAGGAAACAAAGGTGCCGACGGCTACGGATGGTACTGCTACGGGTGTTTGCTGGACTGGCGGAGCTGTCGGAGTGGCAGAGCTGCTGGACGAGGCCGAGGCGTCAGGGCCGGCGGCAGCTACGGCGGCAGAGGCCAGATGGCGCTCCCGCTAGCGTCGCATGGTGGTGATGACGCGCGCCTCGTCCATCGGGAGACAGCACGTGTACCATCCGTGCCTGGCCTGGCCATTGTTGTGGCAGACCAAGCCACCACCGCTGGACCTGGTCGATGGCTGCTACTCCTGCTGCGGCGGACCCTTACCTTTCTAGTTCCGGCGCTTCTTCTTCCCCGAAGACGATGAGGTAGCTGCGGCGGGAGAAGCGACTGCCACGGAGGCGATGGTAGGGGAGGCGAGAGCCTCCATGCACTGCAGTCGAGACTCCAGACGAGCTTCCTCAATCTGGAGGAAGAGCTCGTATGCCCAAGGCATGAGGGTGCCATGGGCCGCCATGGTGGAGAGGATGTCCTGAGAGTAGTGCACTAAGACGTGTGCGTATGCGTCGGTGGCGCCGCGCTTGATGGTGAGGAGCGCGGCCAGAGGGGGTGGAGCAATGGTGCCGAGACGACGAAGGATGTCCTCCGTCCGCTGCCAGTAGGCAGTGACCGTCTCGGTCTCCCCCATGTGCAGGGAGTTAACTCCCGCAGCAGACGGTTGGTCTCAGCCTCGCTGGAAACCCGAGGGGGACGAGTAAGGGCGTGCCACGCGGCTGTAGGGTCTGGGGTGGCACCAACGGTGAAGTCGTCGAGGGAAGGCTCTAAGGCCAGGCGGGAAGCCAGAGGGGCGACGGGAATGAGGGCACGTGCGGTGCGACCAGCGTCATACATCTGGTCAGCCTGGGTGGAGTCATGCGGGGGGGTGTAGTATGGCCGTAGGCCCTCACTCTACGCCCAGATCCGGAAGCTGAGCTCCGAGCTTCGGAACTGCTCGCCGGCCTGAAGCGGTGGAGGCGGCGTCTCAAAGTCCTTTTGCCTGCGGCTGGCACCCAGAGTGGGGCCAAGGAGAGAGGTCACCGTCTGCCGCTGGCACTGAGTCTGCAACTGCGCTAGGTAATGCGTGGCAACGGACATAGTGGGGCTGGCGTGCCTTGGAGGAATGAATGGTGGTAGCGCATTGGTGACAGCGTGGGAGGCCGTGGCTACAGCACTGCAAGCTGTTGCGTCAAGGTGGCGAGCTGCTGCTGAAGAGCAGGTACGGGGTCAGGGTTGCCGCCAACGACACTAGAGGGCTGCTTCTGTTGCTTCTGCTGCTGCTGCTGCTGTTGCTGCTGCTATTGCTGCTGTTGTTGCTGGTGCTCGTGCTGCAGCTGCTATAGCTGCTGCAGGGAAGGGGGACTGGGGATCCTCCCAATAGAGGAGGACCCCTCCTCACATGGGCTATTAGTCATGGTGGATTATGGTGCCTCTCTTTCCCCTCTTTTTTTGTTTTTTTTTATCTTCTTTGGGCTGCTGATGTCAGCAGTGACGTCAGCCGAGGATGGCTGACGTCATTGGATGCTACTGCGGTGTGTGCAGGGCCACTGCTTTGTTTTTTTTGTGTTGTTGATGACTTCAGTAGTGAGGTCAGCAGTGACGTCAACGGGCAGCCGCTGATGTTAGATGCGGTTGATGTAGGCACTACTACGCGGCTGCAGCCGCTGTTGCTGCTGGTACTGCTGCTACTGTTGCTACTACTACTCCTACTACTACTACTGCTGCTGCTGCTACTGTTGCTACTGCTACTACCGCTGCTGTTGTTTCTGGTGCTGCTGATTCTGTTGCTGCTGCTACTGTTGCTGTTGCTGCTACTCCTACTGCTACTGCTGCTACGGCTGCTGGCGGGGTGGGGATCTTGTTTATTTTTCCTTCCTTTCTTCTTGCTCTTCACTGCGAGCTTGCTGCCCGCTGCAAACGACGAGCTGCGAGCAGCGAGCTCATTGCTCGCTACTTGTTGCTCACTGCGAGCAGCGAGCTCGTTGCCATCAGCTCGCTGCTCGCGGCGAGCAAATGGCAACAAGCTCAAAGCGTGCTGCAGGCAACTGCGGCTGCTACTGCTGCTGGCTGCCACTATAGTCGCTGCTGCTGCTGCTACCGCCGGCTGCTGCTTCTACGAGCTGCTGCTGCTGCTGCCGACTACTACTCGCTGTTGCTGCTCTTGCTACACGCTGCTGCTCCTACGAGCTGCTGTGAGCTACTACTACTGCCGGTTGCTGTTGTGTGAAGATGCTGCTAGCTTTTGTTGCCACTGCTTGCTGCCACTGCAAGCTGCTAGTGCTGCTGCTCGCTACTATTGTCATTCACACCTGGATGACGTCGTCGCGTGAGTCGTTGCCAGCAAGCGCCTGACGTGGCCTACCGGTCACCTCCTCGCGTCAAGCGTGGGGGTCAGTGCTGCTGGAAAAAATCCGACAGCATTTCCCCTGGCCGAGTGGCTGTGGGAAAAATTCTGACGCTGCCATCAGGCGGGTCAATGCTGTCAGAAAAAATCCGGATGCATTTCCCCTGCACTGGTGCATATGAGGGTCCGCCGGCGTTGTCTAGCACTTGTATGTCAGTCTTCTGCTGCTGCTGCTACGCTCTGGCTCTGATACCAAGACAGAAATGCTAGGCAGCAGGTTGGGGCAACAGCGTTGTTGATGCAGCGTGCAGGCTTCCACGCTTGTTGCTTAAGTCTGCTGCCCCCTCAGTCTGCTGTTCTAGAGACTAAGTCTGGAAGCTTTGGGTTTGTTACTCAGATGTGTGCGCGCCATTGTTAGCGCCAGAAACCAGCTAGAAACTGAAAGTAACTGATTAGGAACAAAGAACGAGCAACAATGGGAGATCCTTCCAAGTTCTAGCTCCCCGCACTAGTGTAGAACTTGTTACTCAGCTAACCAGCCAATCAGAAAAAAGTCTTAGACCTATTTTCTGGCAAGCAGGGTTTTCTCGGTGAGCCCTACCAGACGCCCCACAGCCCAAAACCCGGGCGTCGTCCGTTTTGCCTGAAAACTGGACCATACCATAATACCGATGTTGCGAACGCAGACGTGCAGTCAGAATCAGCTAGAAAAATAGCAGCAAAGAGTTCCGGCTGCCCAAACCCAGGTAGTGCCTACGACAGTCAGTGATGCCAAACTGGGCCACACTGCAAGAGACATGGACTCTAGGCATAGCATGATGCTACAGACGCAATGCCACAACCAGAAATGGCGCTGGGTGCATGTAGGCAGCATTTGCAATGGCAGTGACCGCCGGCGGCCTGATCGCCGAGGAGGCCTGCCGATGGAGCTGAGCGCGTTGTCGAAGGGAGGAGGCTCCAGCGATTTGTGAGTGGGACATAGTGTGTGTCGGCTCCACCGAGCGATACTCCAGCAGCGTCGAGTCTCACCGTCAGTCATCTGCACGCCGATGTACACAAGCTTGGAGGACACAACACAGTACAATGAGAGAGGCACGAAAACCAACACTTGCAGCTGCTGGTGCTCCTCTCGCTACTGCTTCAGTTGGAGCAACAATAGCAGTAGCGGTAGTGACAGCGACAGCATCTGCAACATCAACAGCAGTGACGGCAACAACAGCAATAGCAAGAATTGCTACTACTGTTGTTGATGCTGCTTGCTGCTATGCTATTATTCCTACTATCGCTAGTACTATTGATGCTAATGCTGATGCTAATGTTATTGCTACTGCTGCTACTACTCTTTGTTGGTTTATGTGTCACTCTTGACGTGGTGACCTCTGGCCTTGCTGCACACCCACCACACTTGTGCAGGTGATTGACCAGACAAGAGACTACACTCCGAGCTGGACCCTTCCGTCGGCGCATTCTTTCGCCGGACAACCTGCTTCAGCCAAGAAATCAGCAAACAGCTCCATGCGGGCATCCTCACCTCGCAAGCATGCTTACAATATTCTTGATGTGCCTGTTTAGCATGGATACAATTGGGTCATCGGCTCAAGCTAGTTTTGTCTAGTGTTTAGGAAAATACCCGGGTTGTTCCTGGGTGGTCTCGGCAAAAAACCCACGAGCAAGTGGTGGTTCGAACCACGAGCTCTCTTGGGAGCGAGCGAAAGCAAGCTCGCTGCTCGCTCGCTCCCTCCCGACGCGCAGCACTACTGTGGCCCGTGACTCCTTGTTTTGCTTGTTCCTTGTTTCCGCAACCTTACTCTCGCTCCTCTCAGCGCCATGGTAGTCAACCTCTCTTGGTGAACTGCCGCAGTCTCTTGCTCTCTTGCATCCGTGCTTTCTGGCACTACCCTCTGGTATCAGAGCTGACAGTGTGAACCTCCCGCTAGCCACGATCCTACCTGTCACGCGGCCTTTACGCACCCGCCCCTCCCGCCATTGCTCCCGCCGCCGCCACCGCACGCACATCTCCACGTGCCGCACTGCAGCAGTGAGCATTGCGCCTGCTCTCTACGACCTCTCGCAGTGACACTCTCGGCCACGCGAGACCCGCGCATGCACTCACGTCCGCGGGTGAACCCGCGACGCTTAGCACAACGCCGCGGACGTCCGGCAACACCCCCCCGGCCCCTCCGCACCTAAGCCCGCGGGAGCCCTTGTCAGCAGTTGTATCTCCAACTGCTCAAGCCTCAGCACACCCGCAGTAGTGCCGTACATCACGGCTGCGCTATCTCCTTGCGGCCGACACACCTAAAATCCGTCCGACGCTCGTCCGCTACAGTCATAAGCAACATCAGTGGCGACAGAAGACGCACCTCGCAGCTGCACCCCAGCCTCAGTCGCGGCCGTCGCCTCGGTCGTCCACCGCCACAACCCACAAGGCAGCGCCACATTGGTGGCACAGCCCGGCACGCTGGCGTCCCACGACGCCTCTGGCTCACTGCCGCTTGGCCACTACTACGAAGGGCGTGCAGCACGCCGCCACTCGCGCTTGCGCTCTCGCTCGCGTCGTGGTGGGTGGGATTACACCTCCGCCAGCTCTCCACCGTCTCAACCCGAGGGAACGACGCATCACTCTTCAGTAAGCGTCTCCCCCCCCCGGCTTCCCCCGCCGTAGATCATCCACCACGTGGCAGCGCTGCTGAGCCCGTCTCCCTCTCTCACCTTTATGCGGCGTTTCTGGAGGACGCCACTGTCCTCTCATCCTCGCTCATGCACGCAGCCGATGTAGTGATAGAGGCCGCAGCCGCGGCCGCCGCTACATTTGCAGCAGCAGCACGGGCCGCCCGTGCTCCGGCCACCACATCCGTTGGCAGGGCCACTGCAGCCTACACTGAGGCAGCAGTGGTCGCTGGTCCCGTTGCCGCAGCCGCGGCAGATATAGGCACGCAGATTGCAGCAGCTGCGGCATCCGTTGCATCAGCTACAGCATCCGCAGCATCGGCCATCGCCACTGCCGCGTCCTTGATCCGCACCTCAACTGCAGCTGCCGTGACGTCTCCAGCCTCTTCCTCATCGGTCGTCTCCAGAATTGCCACCACTCTGGTCTCCACCGCAGCAGTCGTCACCACGCTGGGTGCTGCTTGTGTTACAGGCCTTCTCGCCCTTGCCGTTCCTGTTGTTGCAACAGTGTCCATCTTGGCTGCAGCTTTCACTGCTGCTGTACCTCCACTCCTCTCCCTTCTACGCAGTGCGTCGCCGTCTGCAGCCTCGTGAGCTGCCCCCCCCCTGCTTGCCCCCTTGCTGCTTGTCTGGTGTCTCTTCTCCCTCTGCGGTGGCTTGTTGTGTCTGACTTGGGGTGGGTTGTCCTGCAGCACCTACTCTACGTGCAGAAGACAAATCCATTTTTTTTCCACGCCCACTGGGGCGGGGGAAACTCTGCCGAAATTTGTCTGGCAGAGTCCCACAATCGTCACCATGCCTGGTGATGACGAGTCAGTCATTGCTGATCTGCAGCGTCAGCTGAACCTCACTCGTGAGGCTCAGCGCGAGGCAGAAGATCGCCTCAAAGTCGCAAATGACAATCGCATCGCCTGTGCTGATGAAGTTGCTGCCATCGTGCTTAAGCATCTTCCTGCTGCGTCTATCTCCCCTGCTGGCTCTCCTGCTGGTCCCTCCTCTTCCCAGTCCGCTCAGAGCTCCGCTGCCATCTCACCTGCAAACAACGCCCCTGCTACCGCTTCCGCCGCTCCACCACGTCAGCATGACTTTTTCTCCCAACCTCCTATCCTGGCTGCTGGACTTGCCTTCTCCTCCTGGGAAACGCTCTTCAGCGCCTGGGCCCAGGGAGAACGCCTGTGGGAGTATTTTTTTCCCGCAGTCACACCCTTTACGCCTGTCGCTGATGAGTTCGCCCGAGCAGTCGGCACCCTCATCGTTGCTGCGCCCAAAGCGCTTGTCGATGATGTTGGCACATATAATGCTGACCCTGCAGCTCCGCGGCTTACTGACCCCGTTGGTGCATACACGATGCTGCGCCGCCGCACCACCGTCACCGGCCAGTCTGCCCAGAGCACACTAACCATGCAGTTCAACACGCTCCTTATGCGTGTGGACGAATCGGCGGATGCGTGCTGGGCGCGCGGGCTTAAATTGCTCCGTGAGCTTGGTGATGCTGCCCCAGGGCAGCTTTCAGCAGTGTTGACTATGGTCCACGGGTTGATTCCTGAGCTGTCTGATCTCCTTCGCAACGTCCACCCCGATGAGCTGCAGTGTCTTGCGTCTCAGCTTGTGCCTCCAAAGTCCCCACCTGGTGTCAGCGCCCTCTGGGACTTCACCGCCGAGCGCTTGGCTGCCTGGTGGACCAGTCTACAGAACAAGCGTCTGCATCGCTCTGCCGTCGCAAGGGTCGCAGCTGTCACCACAGCCTCCTCATCCTCCTCTTCCTCCAGTGCCGTCTCCATCTCCACGTCCTCCTCCACGGCTACAGCCCTTGCCTCTCAGGGCCGTGGACGTGGCCGGGGAAAGGGCCGCGGCAAGGGGAAGCCCGCTGATGCCGTCTCCTCTCGTGTTCCCGGCGAGGTGGTGTGTTGGAACTACGGGTCTTCCGAGCACTCTGCTCGGAAGTGCCCGGCACCGCCTGACAACCTGTGCCTGGCACGTGCCATGCGTGTCCACTGGGCGCGCTCCAGCGGCTCCGCCTCCTCTTCCGCGGCCAGCTCTAGCTCTGGCTCCAGCCCTAGTCCGTCGTCCCGGTCGGCGAGTTCCTCCTTTGCTCAGGCGTATTCCACTACTGGCGTCCTCTCTGCACCTCCGCAGGCGCCGTATCCCTGGGGTTGGCCGCCGCCGTACGGTGTACCCTTCTACACCGGACCGCCCTCTTCAGCCTACTTCGCTCCTCCGTGGCTTCCCTCTCCCTCAGGGTCCCCTGCTCCGTCGTCAGCGCCGTCCGTCGATGGCGAGCGCCAGCTGGAGCAGTCCCTTCTGCAATGTCTCCACCTTCGCGATCAGGGAAGTGAGAGTGTGACTGCTTTCGCCAGAGGTCCCTCCTGTCAGACTGACACTATTCTCCGTGGGGACCCCCCCGGTCACGTCCTTGCGTCTCTGTTTGCGTCTGTTCCGTGGATAGAGCATTGGCAGTCCTTCGTTCTTCCGTGTCGTCTCGCCGCATGTGCCTCGTCCTCCCCCCCTATCGGTACTGTTGCCACATGTGGTGTCCTTCCCCGTGCTCGTGTCGCAGGTGGCTTCTGGGTCCTTGACTCTGGAGCCACCCACCACATTACCTCTGATCGTGCATGTTTTGTCTCGTTGGGTCCTGCTGGTCCCGTCCGCTTTGTGCGCACCGGGTCCGGCCAGTTGCTTCCCGTTCAGGGTGTGGGTGTTGTCCGTTTCGTTGGGCCTAGTGGTGTGCTGCTCTTGCCCGACGTTCTGTACGTGCCCTCCTTGGAGCTCAGTCTGCTATGGTGACCTCCCTAGATGATCAAGGCATGGACTTCTCCGCCAGTCAGGGTGTGGCTACTGTTTGCCTCCGTTCTACTGGTCGTGTTGTCCTCGAGGGTGTCAAGTGTGACAAGCTTTACCGTGTGCCCTTGGTTGTCCCCTCTGACTCCTCTTTTGGCTCCTCTCTTGCCCATGTTGCTCCCTCTCTCTCCCTTGACTATGTTCAACTCTTGCATTGTCGCCTTGGCCATGAGCACACTGATGCGATCACTAGCATGCTTCGCCTTCAGCCCGCTCTTGGCCTATCTCCATCCACTTTCCCGCCGCCTTGCCCCTCTGACTGTCTGGATTGTGCCCAAGGCAAAATGCATCGCTCTCCCTTTGCCTCCTCTGATTCCCAGTCGTCTCACCCCCTTGTTCTGGTCCATGCTGATGTCATGGGTCCCCTTCCCCATGACTTCCTTGGGGGTGCTGGGCGGTATGTCCTGTGCTTGACGGATGATTTCTCTCGTTTTCGTTGGATTTTTGCCTTTTGTCAGAAGAGCGATGTGTGTCCGGTTCTTGAGTCCTGGCTTCTCCAGGCTGAACGTTCGTGTCAGCGGTCCCTGCGTGTCTTTCGCAGTGATCGTGGTGGTGAATTCATCGGTCCCACCGCCCGATTTCTCGAGTCCAAGGGTGTGTGTCTGGAGACCTCCGCTCTCTACACACCCCAACAGAACAGAGTCTCTGAACGTTGGAATCGGACTCTCGCCGATGGTGTTCACACTCTCTTGTCTGAGTCCGGTCTTCCCCCTCTCTTTGCCTCCGAAGCGATGAGTTATATGACCTGGGTCTGGAACCGTGTTCCCCACGGTCCCCTTCCTCGAACGATCACCCCTTTTGAGCGTTGGTACGGTACTCATGCCGACCTCCGTCTCGCTCGTGTCTAGGGTAGCATTGCATCCGTCTGGCTCCCCGAGGACCTTCGCGAGGGCAAACTCTCTCCGTGTGGGCTCCTCTATTCCTTTCTGGGTGTTTCTACCCAGTCCAAGGCCTGGCGCTTCTGGGATCCGGAGCGCCAGCGGGTTGTCGAGTCTCGTGACGCCCTGTTCTTCGAGTCTCTCTTTCTTCGTGATTTGCGTCGTCCTTCTCCCTCTGACGCCCTGTTCCTGCTCTCTCGGTTGCGGGGGAAGGTCGGTCCTGCCGTCTCTCCCGCTCCTTCAGTCCTTGCTGCCGTTCCTCCTGTGCAACCTTCCCCCTCGTCGCGTCCCCAGGCGTCCGACACAGTGTCCTCCCGACCCGCTGTGCCCTCTCAGGCCGTGTCACCCAGCGCCCCAGTTTCCCCTACTCAGTCCTCCTCTCCTACCTCCTCTGAGTCCGCCTCACCTGCGCACTCCTCTGCAATGCCCTCTAGTCCTCTCCTTTCCGCTACCCCCAATCCAGTTGCTCCTGCCATGGCCGCTCCCGCTGCTCCGCCTGGTCCTGCACCTCTCTCACCCTTCGTCCGTGGTGGTCGCCTCTGGGCTCTCCCCACCCGCTCTTCCAGTGTCTCGGCGTCTCACTCCCGACCGTCGCAGTCTCACCTTGAGCAGTCGCCAGCAGTGCCGACTGGCATGGATGCCTTAGGCCTGGCCACAGGGGTTGTCCATCCCAGCTCTGTCCTTGGGTACACGCTGCTCTTGACAGAGCATGAGCGCGCTCTTGAAGCCGCTGTGCTTGACAGCGTGGCAGAGTGTCTTGCGACCACTGCAGCGTCGCCCCCGTCCCCTGATCCGACCACAGTTCGACAGGCACGGTCAGCGCCTGACTCACAGAAGTGGGAGGCCGCNCTGAGCAGTCGCCAGCAGTGCCGACTGGCATGGATGCCTTAGGCCTGGCCACAGGGGTTGTCCATCCCAGCTCTGTCCTTGGGTACACGCTGCTCTTGACAGAGCATGAGCGCGCTCTTGAAGCCGCTGTGCTTGACAGCGTGGCAGAGTGTCTTGCGACCACTGCAGCGTCGCCCCCGTCCCCTGATCCGACCACAGTTCGACAGGCACGGTCAGCGCCTGACTCACAGAAGTGGGAGGCCGCCATGCGAGATGAGCTGAGAGCTCTAGACGATCATGCCGTATACGAGCTGGTCGATCTGCCTCCAGGTCGCAAGGCCATTGACGCCCGTTGGGTGTTTCGGCGAAAGTACAAGCCCAACGGCGAGCTTGACAAGTACAAGGCATGTCTCACTGCCAAGGGATTCTCCCAAGTCCCAGGTGTAGACTTCAACGAAACGTTTACTCCCGTCGGACGTCACACCACTGCTCGAGCTCTCCTCAGTCTTGTTGCATACCACGACTGGGAACTTGAGCAGATGGACGTCAACAACGCCTTCCTGTACGGACAGCTGGATGAGGAGATCTACATGGTGCAGCCTCCGGGATTCACAGACGGCACTGACAGGGTCTGGAGACTGCGCAAGGCCCTCTACGGCCTTAAACAGTCCCCTAGGTGTTGGAACCAGGAGATTACCTCCACCCTGGAGAAGGGTGGGTACCGCCGGAGCACGGTAGACCCTGCACTCTTTGTCACCCCGGTGTTGGCACCGTTCGTTGCCATCCTTGTGTATGTCGATGACTTGCTGATCGCGTCTCCGAGCCAAGAGACGGTTGCGTCTGTAAAGTCTTTGTTGCAGTCCGCATACAAGATGAAAGACCTGGGCCCGGCCCGTGTCTTCCTGGGCATGGAGATCGAGCGTGACCACGCACGTCGTGTTCTTCACGTTCACCAGGCTGCTTATGTCAGGAGCCTGGGGGAGCGCTTCGCTCCCCTCCTTGCGTCTGTGCCCACTGCGTCCACACCAATGACGCCCGCTGGACAGCGTTTGTTGAAGACACTGGACGTGTCGAAGCTGGGGGAGCCAGTGGATGTCACTGATTACCTGCAAGTGATAGGCTCCCTGATGTACTTGGCTACCACTACGCGAGCTGACGTCGCCTTCGCTGTCAATTTTCTGGCCCAGTTCTCTCAGTGTCCCAGGTCGCGTCACATGGAGGCCGCTCTGCGTGTTGTCAGGTATGCGCTCTCCACGGCCCGAGTTGGGCTCTGCTATCGTGCACAGCCATCCGTGGTCGTGGATGGGTACACTGACAGCGACTGGGCGCATGATGTAGATGCCCGCAGTCGCACGGGGTACATCTTCCTTGTTGGGGGGACAGCGATCTCGTGGAAAAGTGGCAAGCAAGGCTATGTTGCACATAGCTCCGGTGAGGCGGAGTATGTTGCTCTTGGTGCAGGCACGTGTGAAAGTGTTTGGCTTTGTCGGCTGTTGCAATAGTTGCGCGTCCCCATTCGCTGCATCACTCTGCGTTGTGACAATCAAAGCACAAAAGCGATTGCTGAGCACGACGGCATGCATCACACTCGCACCAAGCATATCAATGTTGAGCATCATTTTGTGCGTGAGTATGTGGCTGCAGGAGATGTCCAGATCGTGTGGGTTGACACCAGACAACAGCGAGCTAACTTTCTCACAAAGGCACTGAGCAGTAACGTCTTCAAGGCAGCAGTGCACGCCGTCGATCTGTTGTGCGTTCGTGATGCGCCGGGCTAAGTTGTTGTTTCATGCGTCCGTGTGCAGTCGTGTGTCACTCCTCGTGACGTTGCTGGTGTACTTGTACCAGTCGGTGTGCAATGCGGCTGTGGGTCATGGGGGAGTGTTGGTTTATGTGTCAGTCTTGACGTGGTGACCTCTGGCCTTGCTGCACACCCACCACACTTGTGCAGGTGATTGACGAGAGAAGAGACTACAGTCCGAGCTGGACCCTTCTGTCGGCGTATTCTTTCGCCGGACAACCTGCTTCAGCCAAGAAATCAGCAAGCAGCTCCATGCGGGCATCCTCACCTCGCAAGCATGCTTACAATATTCTTGATGTGCCTGTTTAGCATGGATACAATTGGGTCATTGGCTCAAGCTAGTTTTGTCTAGTGTTTAGGAAAATACCCGGGTTGTTCCTGGGTGGTCTCGGCAAAAAACCCACGAGCAAGTGGTGGTTCGAACCACGAGCTCGCTTGGGAGCGAGCGAAAGCGAGCTCGCTGCTCGCTCACTCGCTCCCGACGGGCAGCACTATTGTGGCCCGTGACTCCTTGTTTTTCTTGTTCCTTGTTTGTGCAACCTAACTCTCGCTCCTCTCAGCGCCATGGTAGTCAACCTCTCTTGGTGAACTGCTGCAGTCTCTTGCTCTCTTGCATCCGTGCTTTCTGGCACTACCCTCACTCTTGTTACTGCTTCTCTTGCTATTGTTGCTCGTGTAGCTTTTGTTCTTGTCGTTTCCACTACACCATCATCACAACTACCAATAGCAACTCCAATAGGGTCAACAAAAGCAGTAGCAAGCACCACCAACAACAAAAACAGGAGCAGCAACAAGAACAACGTTAACATCAACACCACAACCACTAACAGTAACAGCAGCTCTAGCAACAGCAGCAGTAGGAACGGTTACCACCAACCACAAGCAGCAACAAGAGCAGCAAAAGCAACAACAATAGGAGCAGCAACAACAGAAGCAGCTGAGAAGCTTCACTGCAGTTTCCTAGCAATGCTGCTGCTGACGTGGCGACACAGACCTTTCAGCTTAACGCACTAGCATGCAAGCGGGTGCGAGAACAGCAAGAGTCAGGCTAAGAGAGACAAGGCAGGTCTCAGAAGCTGCAGTTTTGTGAATGTGCAGAGAGAGATAACAAATGACAGGTCCACAGCATAAATAGCCGCCGCGGCTCACGGCGGGTGGCGCACGCAGCGGTGCCTGTCAAACCTGAACCGGCCCAAAACCACTGTTTTGGCCATAACTCTGCGCACAGGCGTCCAAACGGAGCGCCCTCTGATCCTACGGATGAACAACAAAAAAACAGACACAACGACTGGTCACACGCCTACGTCCGGCAACAGCCGGAGAGTGTAAGAAAACAAACATGTAAATCAGCCTGGCAGGGCTGTCCACCGAGAAAATCCTGAAGACCTCCAAACGTAGTCTGTGGGCTGTGGGAGCCCTCTGGTACACTGGGTAGGCTGCCAGGCTGCCTCCAGTGGGTGGAGCACCACCTCAGGGAACTCCGTCTCTAGCTGGGTCCGCCTCAAGGATCTGCACGAGCATGGACACCGCCGAGTGGTCACAACCAACTGTACAACTGTGTATGACTGATAACATCACAACACTCCCCCATGACCCGATGGTACGCATGTCCATACACGTGCAGAACGCGTGCCGGTGTAACACAGAGTGCTCAACAGGGACGCAGACAGTCACCCACTCTCGGACAGGGGTCGCAAACCGACGGAACGAACAGTCCCGAGGAACTTCCCACGTGCCAGTGCCTTGGTCAGGAAGTCAGCGCGCTGCAAGTCTGTGCCCACCCAGACGATGGAGATCAACTGCCGCTCCACCAGATCGCGCACAAAATGATACTCGACAGTGATGTGCTTCGTGCGTGCGTGGAATACACCTGAGTTCTCAGCGATCGCAAGAGCATTCTGGTTGTCGCATCGGAGGATAATGGTAGGCACGGACTGACCCAAGCACTGGAAAAACCGCTGCAGCCACACCGCCTCAGCGGCGCCACACCCAGAGCAACATACTCAGCCTCTGAGGAGCTGCGAGCAATGCACCCCTGCTTGCCGCTGCGCCAAGACACAGCGGTGCCACCAAGCAGGAACACGTAACCCGTGCGACTGCGTCCATCAGGACTCCACGCCAGTCACTGTCGGTGTAGCCATCTACCACAACCGAGCACTATCTCCGAAAGCAGAGACCGTGATACGGTGTGGAGACCACGTACCGGACGACTCGCAAAGTTGCGTGCAGAGCACAAGCCCGAGGGGACTGACTGAACTGTGCGAGTAGGTTGACAGCGAACGCAATGTCGGGACGCGTGGTCGTGGCCAAGTACATCAGTGAGCCAATGATGCGCAAGTACAGGGTCATGTCCACAGTCTCGCCCAGATCGGCTGGGTCTATCACCTTCAATGCGTCCTGCCCGTCGGGAGTGATGGGTGACGAGGTGGCGGGAACAGCGCCAAGGAGGTTAGCAAACCGCTCCCCCACAACCTGTGCATATCGTGCCTGATGGAGGAGGAGTGTCCATCGACGACGATCACGCACAATCTCCATCCCGACAAAAACAGCCGCAGGACCAAGGTCCTTCATCCTGTAGGCGGCCTGTAGGACTGCCTTGGCCTCCTTCACGGCCTCCAGTGAAGGAGACGCAATCAGGAGGTCGTCCACATACACCATAATGGCAGTGAGGTGCTCGGCTGTCCGTCGGATGAAGAGTGACGGATCGGCATCACTCTGGACGTACTCGGCCTGAGAAAGGGTGCGAGTGATCTCTTGGTTCGAGCACCGGGGCGACTGCTTCAGGCCATACAAGGCCTTGCGCAAGCGCCAGACCTCGTTGCCTTCGACCTCAAACCCAGGTGGCTGGACCATATAGATATCCTCCTCCAAGGTGCCGTGGAGGAACGCATTGTTCACATCCATCTGGTGCAGCTCCCAGTCATGGTGAGCGACCACACCAAGCAGCGCGCGAGCTGTGGTCATGCGGCCAACAGGGGCAAAGGTGTCAGTGAAGTCGATCCCCTCAACCTGAGAGAATCCCTTGGAAGTCAAGCGGGCCTTATAGCGGTCCAGTGAGCCGTCAGGCTTCACCTTCTTGCGGAAGACCCACTTGGCCTGCACGACCTTCCGTCCCTCAAGACGGTCGACCAGCTCAAAGACTCCGTGCTCCCGGATGGCCCTGAGCTCGTCCTCACAGGCGGCCCGCCACTGCTCAGCATCCTCTCNCGCGCGAGCTGTGGTCATGCGGCCAACAGGGGCAAAGGTGTCAGTGAAGTCGATCCCCTCAACCTGAGAGAATCCCTTGGAAGTCAAGCGGGCCTTATAGCGGTCCAGTGAGCCGTCAGGCTTCACCTTCTTGCGGAAGACCCACTTGGCCTGCACGACCTTCCGTCCCTCAGGACGGTCGACTAGCTCAAAGACTCCGTGCTCCCGGATGGCCCTGAGCTCGTCCTCATAGGCAGCCCGCCACTGCTCAGCATCCTCTCCTGAGAGAGCCTCCTTTAACATGTCTGGATCAGGGACCAACAAAGGAGAGCTCCGGGTGGCCAGGACACATGCCTCATGGGTCGGACGGACCACAACTAGGTCAGCGGCAGTTGCCTGTGCAGCCTCGTGCTCGTCAGCGATCAGCTGGTGCCCAATGGGACAAGCTGGATGCACCTCCGTGTAGGTGCCTTGGACACTCAGGCCGAGAGCCTTCATGCTAGGGTCACCACTGTGCACGCTGCGCGTGCGTCGTCTAGGTGGCGCAACCGCAGTCGAAGGTGCTCGTGAGGCCAGTGGGCAGAGACGCCCACCTGGTCCACGGGAGTAGCCCGAGTGTGAGCTGACCGACGGTTCAGGCACAGGGAGGGCAGGTGCTGTATCTGGAGACGCTGCAGGCATGGGCGAGACAGGCGCGACAGGCGCGGGCGAAGTAGGCGCTGCAGGCACGGGCAAGACGGTCGCGGCAGGCGCGGGCGAGACAGTCGCGGCGGGCGCGGGTGAGGCAGGCGCCGCAGGCGAAGAGGCGGCGGGTGCAGCTCCGGCGGGCGAGGCAGGCGCTGCAGGTGCGGGCGAGGCAGTCGCGGCAGGTGCGGGCGAGGCAGTCACGGCAGGTGCGAGCGAGGCAGTTGCGGCAGGTGCGGGTGAGGCAGGCGCCGCAGGCGCAGGCGAGACAGGTACAGCTCCGGCAGGCGAAACAGGCGCGACAGGTGCGGGCGAGACAGTCGTGGCAGGCATAGAGACTATAGGCCCGACAGTAATGATGGCCGGGTCAATGGTGGCCAGCGACGGTCCCACCCTGGAGGCATCCCGGACGGACTCACTCTGTGGGGCAGACTCCACCATCCGACGGGAGGCCTCACAGGTGGGAACGTGAGACGCTGCCTGGGTGATAATGGCAGACAGGTCGCGGTACGACAGTGCCTCAAAAAACAGCGCGTCGCGCGCCTCAACGATGCGGTGGTGACCCGCATCCCCGAAACGCCACGCTTTGGAGCACGAGGAGACACCGACGAAGGCACACATTCGGCCGCGCAGAGAGACCTTGGACCCCTGCTGGTCCTCGGTGTACCAGACACAGGCCAAGGAACCCCGACGCGAGCAAGCCTGAGGTCCATACGGTGACCGAACCACAGCTCATACGTCGTGACGTGGTCCGGCAATGGACCATGCGGAAGGCAGTTCAAGACCCACGTCATGTAGGCGAAGCCCTCGAAGGCGAAGGACTCCGGGATACCGCACTCAGCGCGCATAGCGCGAATCGCGTCCTCCATGGTACGGTTCCAGCGCTCGGACACATCGTTCTGTTGTGGCGTAGCAGGCGCCGAGAGCTGGTGACAGATACCAAGCTCGGCGAAGTGGGTGGTCAGCTCACTAAGATACTCACCGCCGCGGTCAGAGCGGAAGGTGTGGAGGGAGTGACGAGACTGACGCTCAGCCATCACGAGCCACAAGCGCACGGCTAGAGCGGCATCACTCTTGTGGCGGAGGCAGTAGACCCACCGTATGCGGGTGAATTCATCCGTGAGGGTAAGAACATACCGACCACGGTCAGCGACAGACTCGATCGGGAGAGGTCCGAGGAGGTCCGAGTGGACAAGCTCCAGGGGACGCTGCGCGCGAGTGACNGAAGTGGGTGGTCAGCTCACTAAGATACTCACCGCCGCGGTCAGAGCGGAAGGTGTGGAGGGAGTGACGAGACTGACGCTCAGCCATCACGAGCCACAAGCGCACGGCTAGAGCGGCATCACTCTTGTGGCGGAGGCAGTAGACCCACCGTATGCGGGTGAATTCATCCGTGAGGGTAAGAACATACCGACCACGGTTAGCGATAGACTCGACAGGGAGAGGTCCGAGGAGGTCCGAGTGGACAAGCTCCAGGGGACGCTGCGCGCGAGTGACGGAGGCAGGGTAGGTGCAACGATGCATCTTGCCCTGAGCGCAGAACAGAAAGTCGGTCTTGGGCGGCTTCTCGAAGGAAGCCGCGTCAAGACAGAGAGCGGGCTGTGTACGAATGAGCCTGGACACAGTGTCCGTGATCACATGACACAGGCGCCGGTGTAACAGGCGCTGGTGGTCAGGAGACAACACCCCCGTGACAAAGACGCGGGCAGATGAGCAAGGGGAAGAGTCAGGAGCACAACAGCGCACGATGCGATACAGGTCATCCACAACAGAGGCACGCAACACAACCGTGGAAGTGTCAAGTGCAGTGATCGTGGCATCATCAACGGAGTGATGAACAGAGAGACCCATCCTTGTGCAGGCACGGACAGAGAGCAAGCTGAGCTCGAGATCAGGCACGAAAAGCACGTCAAAAAGGTACACGGGACCAGACGGACCATCGAACCGTACGACCCCTATCCCCTGAACAGGTAGTGACTGCCCAGAACCTGTCCGCACTGACCGAACAGACCCAACAGGACCAAGTACGACAAAGGCGGTACGGTCGCACGTCATGTGGTGAGTGGCCCCTGAGTCAATGATCCAGTGGCCACTCGCCTCACGACCTGTGGTGGTCACGGTACAACGAGCAACGAAGCACGCTGCCTCTGCTGGACGCTCAGCAGGTGTGGCAGGACAGCGGGACAATGCACGACGATTCGACTCATCCAACCACTCTGTGCTGTCAGACTCATCCTCACCAGGCGACGCAGCCCCCCCACAAGTACGACCACGTGCCACAAACACCGATGGATAGTCAGTCTGTGGACCACTCGGCTGTGACAGCACACTCGCACCTCCCTGTGAGCGAAGTGCCAGCAGTTAACGTAGCTCCGCGATGGTCTGGTCCCTCGGGTCCGGCGTGGTACTCCCCCCGGATGGCGGAGGATCTGCCGCCGGTGCTGCCCCCGAGGTTGCTGCAGCACGGGCTGCTGCTCCAGTGCGGATCCGCTCCTCGTGGGCTGCCTGAAGACCGCGGGTGATCCTCGCCCAGTCAAGCTCCTGCTGACACTCAGTGTAGCGATGAGGTCCGCCGCAGTTGTGGCAGCGGACCGCCCGTCCGGTGCCACCAGAAGGCTGCTGCGGTCCCCTCTTCTTCTTCCCCTTCTTCCCCTTCACGGCTGCTGCAGTGGCCGTCGGAGTAATAGGGGAGGAAGCGGGAGAGGCAAAGGTGGAGCTGGTGGGGGTGAAGGTGGATGACGGTGTGGAAGGCGTAGAGGACGTCGCTCCCACTGCTGCTGCGGCCATGGCGCCCTGCCGATGTGCGCGGGCTGCCTCGTCAGCTGTCGCGACCTGGATGAAGTACCGCTGCGCCCAGGGCAACAGCTGCAGGGTGTCAAACATGGACGCGAGGACGTCGTGGTCGAGGCGGGAGAAGGTGTCAGTGAGCTCGGGGCGCACTCCCAGCATGATGGTGTCCAGCGCCCAGAGCTGAGAGCCGCCTCCGGTACCAAGACGAGTGTACAGGCGCATGGCCCGACGCCAATAATCAGCTGCTGACTCCGAGGATCCCTGATGAAGGGAGTGGAACTCGCGAAGGCGCGCTGACCGGGTCGCGTGAGTCTCTGCTGCAAATAGGGTGAGCGCCAGCTCCCAGCCGCGGCGCGAGTCTACGCCTGCTCCTGTCCCAGGCGTGCCCAGGAAGGGGCGGAAGTCGACCACTGTCTCCTGTGGAACTACGTACAGCAGTCCACGCATGGCACGCGCTGCTATATGGGACAGGAGCGGATCAGCCGTCTGGTACAAGCTGTGGTAGTAGGGCCAGACTCCCTCTGAGTCTGCCGATACCTGAAACAGCACCTCCCAACAGCCAAACCCCGCTTTGGTGTGGTAGCGAGGCGGGGAAGTCTCGAAGTCCTTGGGTCGTCGCTCCGTGGGGAGCTGGACCTCAGGTGGTGCTGGGAGCGGACGTGGGAAGGGCATGAAAGGCATCAACGCTGCTCCTCCAGCGGCACCCGAGACCTGACGCGAGTCGTTCTGCTGCTGCTGCTGCTGCTGCTGCTGCCCCCTCAGACTGGGCGACGGTGTCTCAATGCGCAGGCTCCTCATCTGTTCCATCAGCCGGC
>SZWC01000292.1:190019-233085 GCA_023375785.1 Penium margaritaceum | reverse complement strand
TTCCACCTCCTCCTCCCCTTCCACCTCCTCCTCCCCTTCCACCTCCTCCTCCCCTTCCACCTCCTCCTCCCCTTCCACCTGCTCCTCCCCTTCCACCTCCTCCTCCCCTTCCACCTCCTCTTCCTCCACAGATTTTTTATCATGCTTGTCAACAACTTCCAGGAGCAATGTCACGCCCAAACCATCCACTGGCGTTTGTTTCCCACGTTTGCATGCATCCCCTCCGTCTCGTCCTCCCTGCCCTCCTCCACTCTTCGTTCCGTCACCCATCTTCACTCCCACACTCTCCACATCGGTGCTCAACACTCTCCTGCACACATCAGTGAAGACGTCCTCGACGTGTTCCACTCCCACGCACGCGACCGCATCAGTCGCTGGAGGGAGTGCGTGGAGAGACGTAGACACCTGCTCACACCGCTGTACGTGTTGCTCCTCACACTGCTCAAGCCACCTCTGCTCTCGCTGCTGCGGCTGCTCATTCCGGGGCCGCAGCCGCTGCTGCTGCTGCTGCTGCTGCTGACACATGGGTTCTGGATTCTGGTGCTGCACTGCATGAGACTTACCCAGCTCACACGTCCCCTCCCCATCCACCTTCCTCCCAACCTTTTGCCGTTTTGCCTCCCAACCACCTTGCGCTAGCTGCCCATCCTTCTCCTCGTCATGCCGAATCCAGCGGTAGCCTTGTTCCTTTGCATCCACAGTTTCTTGACGATGCTCCTCGGCTACTTTCCCCTCACCCCTTGTCATCATCTCCTTCTCACCCCGCCTCCTGCCCTCCTCACTCCCCCATTCCTCCTTCACACGCATCCCTCCCTCTGCCCTTTGAGTTCCAGACGTGACCTGCCGAACGCATCCGCCGCTCAACCCAGCCTCAGAGAACCCACGACCGCTCCCATGGCTGGCAATGACGTGGACGCATGCGTGGGCCCCACGTGCTACAGACGCATGGTCGCAGCAAGCAGGTGGCGTCAGGTCGGGTCCGTCACACGCCACTCCTGTGTGGACGCATGCACCCATGCCGACCACCTGGCAGGCACCCGCAGGAGTTCCCAGGCCTGCGTTTGGTTGAGGCAAGCATCGCTGCTGCTGCGGCGGCGATGTGCTGGTGCCCAGCAGCTGCTGCGTTTGATGCTTGGCTGTCAGTGTGGTGGCTGCTGGTCCTGCCGACTCAGCTGCTTTCTCTTCTGATGGCAACGTGCGCACGCTGCTGCAGCAGCCATCTGGCCCCATGCACCCGCCTGCTTTCCTGCGGAGAGCTTGCTTTGCATGTCGACACGAATCTCGAGACAAGTCGAGCGTGTGGATGCGGCTTGCAGGCGTGAAGCAGAGCTGCTGCCGTGGCCATGACGGATCTGGAGTCTGCCCGCCAGCATGGCCGTAGGCCAAGCCACCATCGCTGCTACCCGGTGGTCCAGGACGCTTGCAACGACCGCACGACACGTTCGGCTGCAAGACAAACCCCACCACCACCATCACCATCACCATCACCATCACCATCACCATCACCATCACCACCACCATGCAGAACAATGCAGCACACGTCACTTTGGATCAAAGTCGCACGGTCCCTCACGAGCTACGGAGCAAGCGCAACAAGCATGCTGCGTGGGGAGCAGTGGCACTGTGGCAGAAGGGTAGACAAGCAGGTGCATCAGAGTGATGATCGGGGGGGGGGGGGGGGGGGGGGGGAGAGATGGGAAAGAGGAGGACGAGGAGGAGGAGGAGGAGGAGGAGGAGGAGGAGGAGGAGGAAGCCGACGACGACAACGACAACGACGACGACGACAACGACGACGACGACGACAACGACGACGACAACGACGACGGCGACAGCGCCGCCGCTGACGATGACGACGACGACCACGGCGATGACCACAACGAAGATGGCGACGAAGACGACGACGACAACGACGACGACGACGACAATGGCGACGACAACGACGACGACGACGACGACGACGACGACGACGACGACGATTACGACGAGGGTGACGAGGACCAGGAGGAGGACAAGGACGCGGACGAGGATGAGGAGGAGGACGAGGAGGACGAGGAGGAAGAGGAGGACAAGGACGAGGAGGACGAGGGGGATGAGGAAGAGGACGAGGACGAGGAGGAGGATGAAAAGGAGAAGGGAGGAGGACGAGGATGGGGACAAGGACGAAGACGAGGAGGATGAGGACGAGGAGGAGGAGGAGGAGGAGGAGGAGGAGGAGGAGGTGGATGGGTGGGGAAGGGGGAAAGGGGGGTGGGTTGGGGGGTGGGGGGGGTGGGGGGAGAGGGATGGGAAGGGGAAGAGGGAGGATGGCTTTGTGGCACTGGTTTTGAAGGCCAGCAAAATTAATCCTGAAAACATGCCGCTGTGTACGATGAAATGTAGAGCATTGCATTGGAGTAGTGCCAGCAACGGAGTTGGCGCTCGCAAAAATAATTCAGTGGCTTTCCATTACCCCCCCCCTTCCCGCAACCTGCATGTCACCCTGTCTCCGACCTTCACTCAGTTTCCCTCCGCCCCTCTACGGGCTCTCCCGTGTTATCGCAGTTGAGGTGCAGTGGTGGCTCAGGAGGGGGGGGAGGAGGAGGAAGGGGGGCTGAGGACTAGGGCGGATTCCTGTCAAGCTATGTCATCCTATAACGCTGTGCACACCTTCTCCGGAATTTCTCAAAGCGTGAGGAATTCCGGAGAGGTGGGCAAAGGAGAATGCGCAGGCTCACGTCTGTCCATGCCGCAGCATTGCCCCGCCGCGCGTCTGCTTTTCTCATCCCGCTGCTGTCGCGACTCCCGCGGCGACGGCGGCAGCGGCTACCAGCCGCTGCCGCCGAAGGCTCCGGACGGCAGCGGCTGCCGCTGCTGGGGCTGGTAGTGTTGATGTGCTGCGGTGCGTGGCGCGGCGGTGGCGTGGTGGTCCAAATCCAGTGCGACAGCGCAGCAGCGCTGCCGACGCCCACACGAGCACCGTCGGCGGACCGTGTGTGTAGCTCCATCGGAGTTCCAGTTGCCTGCGCTCCGCATCGGTCTGCCGCTGCGTCTACCTTCGCCAATGCTTCCCTCTGGCTGTGCCTGACAGCGCTCGTGCGAGCACATGCCAATCGTCTCAAAGTGTGTGCCTTCCACGCATCCTGAAACGCCGGGTCAATCACGGATCCGAAGGTCCTGGTACGGTTCGAGGCCTCTTTACAAGCTTCATTGGCCTCTTGATTGCACGGCATCCTCGTGCTCAGGCCGTCGCGAAAAACTGTTTGTGCTGACGTCATCAGTTGACTCGGCCTCTGCCCATGTTCGCTCGAGCGGCACATGAGGCTTTCGTGAAGCCACAAGCGCAGCCTGTGGCCCCGTTCCGAAATGAACTGAGTGAGGTATGCAATCGAACTTTTAGTTTCGGGGGCAACTATATGCGAACTGCTTGGTTTGCGACTCGCGTAGACGCGAGGTGACGGGTCCACATCGCGACGATGGTAGGTGCCTGTTTCGCTTCTCAGTATATTGTAAATGTCGACTTCGGACTTTATGTCTAGTTTATGCCTATTTTCAAGCCGCACATAAGCGACGATCTGCCATCGTTGGAAATCAGCCTCGCATGTACTGTTCGAGCGACCGAGTAGACAGCGACCCTAATCGATGGGGACCTTATTGAGTTCTCAGCAGGTTGACGAAGTTGCTCGTACACACCATATTTTTCTTCGATTCAAACAAACAGAATCCAGTTCACAAGCACCGACGAACAGTACCCAAACATTTCCGAACAGCAAGGAACATTCAACCCACGGATCGTGCGGACTCCGAGGCCGCTCTCATTGGTCTAAGATGTATGTGCTGAGATCCTGATTCGTCGGTGTCTTTGGAACATTTACGTCCCATTTCACCCGAGCTGTCGAAATCAAACAGAAGAGTATTCGTCAATCCGTCGGTTTTGATCCATGTGTGAATTTGACAGCATTCAACATGATCGTTTTTCCCCTCAGAAGGGCATCCAATGGGACGGCGCTCCCAAGACAGCCCCTCCGACTGACTAGGAAGGGCGAAGGCATCATCTAGCTACGACTTCCGACGAAAGGCAGCTCGCGTCAAGACGGGTGTCGAACAAGGCACCTCAGACAAATTTATCCTAGTTTCGTGGGAGTGACCATATACCCGTTGATTTCCCGATGGATCCCCCATATTCATGTATCGCTCTTTAACAACCCCATACCCAGCTGATTTGAACTTTAACATTGAAACATCCACTGGTCGAAGAAAAAAACCGACGTATCAAAAAAAGCACGCGAACACCATATCGTCGTTGCATGACATGCAGCTTCGGATTGATGACGTCATCATGCCCCTTAAACAATCACAAACCCCACGTTTGACGTGTTTGTCATTGTTCGAGGGAGGGATTTGCTTGGGTTTTGCGTGAGGGTTTCGAGACACCCCATGCGTTGAAAGGGAATCTTCTGGGCCCCGCTACTACGGGGCCCAGTAGATGCCCGAGCAAAACATAACCCCGACTGTAATTCAAGGTTGGGTTTGCAAGTGTTTGTCTCGCAATCCTAAGGTTTTTTGTGTGCCATGAAACAAAAAACAAAAATCAAAAATTGGCGTTCTCGCTCAATCGCAATCGAGCGATGACCCTTTTTATCCGATTTTCTTTTTCAACGTGCAACCCCCTTTTACGATTTAGGGTTTTCTATGTTTTGCGCGGGTGGAGCCCGCACAAAAAATAAAACCCTAAATCATAATTGGGGGTTGCGCGTTGAAGAAGAAAATCGGAAAAAACGGGTCATCGCTCGATCGTGATCTCGCGAGGGACCGAGGGTCGCAATCGAGCGGTGATCACATGACCCTCCCCGTGCTCCGTCATCGACGCATGTCACTGATCAAGCATGGCGAGGGAGCCGGATACGTCGTTCTTATTTTTTTAAGTGCTGGATATGAGGGACATATAGTTCCGCTCGTGGATATGGGAGGGTCCGCGATTCGAGAATATGTATATCCTAGCTATTTCGCCCTTCAAGTTTGCGCAGGGGCGCTTTTGCGCAACGCGATAGCGCGAAAGATGGCCCATCTACTGTTGACTCGTAGAATATTCACCGGATATCCGGTTGCTTTCGACATCCACCAAAACTTTCTTTGCATGTGCTAAAAAGGTTGGGGGACTAAAGTCCCCCTTTGGTGAAAGAGAACCTCCCAGGTCCTAGTAATGCGGGGCCTGGGAAGTGCCTGAACCTTAATAAAACCTACAACCCCATAATGTTACGAGGGAGATTTCTCAAATAGTTATTTTCTTTGACTATTTCGAGGGTTTTTTCGGTACGAGGTGAAAATTCCGTGGGACAACACCCAAGATGCCAAAAACAAAATTTTGGCGGGTATATAGCGGAGCTCTTTAAGTGAAGTAAAGGGGGGTGCTATTCTTCTGTTTGTGTGGTTAAACAATTGGTTTGCTTTGCACAAAGGCTCTGTTACGTCTTTGAAGCATGGCTTTCATAAAAAAAATCATGGACCACTTTCTTGCACAAGTTATATCTTTGAATTGATGAGTTAAGGTAATTTTTTAAGAAGAGTTTTCACAAAAGATCCTAAACCTATACCTCTAGTTATCACGTGTCAAAGTCGGCCATGTCCTCTACAGAGCCCTAGAAGCCACTCGAGGAAGTGTTCCACGTCCCGTGTGCAACCGATTTGCCAGCTAGAATGTTCAAAGTCCAAATCTTCATACGAAAAAGAAACAAAAGAAACAAAATGTGGCCATATTTCCCATTGATAAGCTCACAATCCATTAAATTGCAAGAATATTCAAAGAGCTTAAGCATCCAACTCAGTCTTAGTTTGAGGAGGCTCAATATAGTCCATTAATCTGAACTAGTAGGCTAGCAACCCAAGCCGTACGACTGCCCAACCAATTAGTTCATATGAACTAGAGGGGAAATTGATTACGAGAATTTCGCGGCATCGCACACACCATGCAACTCAGAAGGCCAGTTTGCAAGCTTCATGGCCATGTCTACGTTATCTCGCCAATTTCGCTCTCGCTCAAGTCTTCATACCACGTAGCTAGTTGGTTCATTTTGAAACCAGCAGTGTACGTGTGTTTGCATCAACAACTTTGAGCCTAAACTGTTAAAATGATGTTCATTTTGATTCCACAACATAAGGTATATTTCACGTGATTGCTCATTTTCTTACAAATATGCATTTAGCCTTGAACAACCGTGAATTTATAATAGCTTAAGACCCCACAAAACATTTTCCTCTTCTATAATGTTTTGTTCAATTTTGATGGGAATATCAGTTTGTCATATTACCCGAAGAGGGGAAAATAGCATTGGCAAAATCTTACAAACATTATGTACAATGATGAGTACCTTATTCAATGACACACCTGTAAAACATAGCTTTAGACATGTTTCTTGATAGTTTCCAGGGTAAGTGTTGATATCACAGGGATTTTGACTCATCCTACACTTTCACAAGTCATTTCTTCAAAACGTTGGCAACGTTCTAACATAGGCATGCAAAAGAGTAAAATCAGTTAGAAGCAAAGCAAATACTACAATTCCACAACGGCTAATGGAGATTTTGCTACAGATTTATAATAACTTTAAAGCCTTGTTAAAAGTCTTGTTCTACTATCACCCAGAAACAATTTGACCATTAAATCCCAAAAAAGAAAAATTTATGGGTCCTCCTATAACACGCTCATATCCATTAAAGGGGCTATTGTTGTTGCAGATTTAAAAGGGTTTCCCCATATTTGGTAATCAAGTTAAGATTGTTCACATTCCATCTTTAGAAATTTATTCCTTCTAAAACATATGATTTATTCCATGTAAACTGGGATTTGACTTATGAGGATGACTTCTAGGATACGAGGGTCATTGTTTTGCAGGACTAGGACAGCCAAGATTATTCTTGTGGTGACACCACCTAAGGGTTCACACATATGAATGAATGTAAAGCATTCCTAAAAATGCAGGGTATGTCATTCCATCAAGGGTTTCCATAATTAGTTCCTCACAAAAGTTTTCAAACTATTAATTAATCACAATGTGTTTTCATAATTTAAGCATTTACGGCATGAAAATTTTGTTGTGATGAATTCAATCTGACCATGGATATTTGAAGAAAAAACAGCACAAAGTTAGAGATAATTGGTCCTATACTTCAAATTCCACATTGGATTTGAAAGCAATTTGTGGTGATATACTTGAACAATTATACAAACGTAGCAAGGGATGTTTGATGCAGTAAATATTTAGACTTTACTTAACATAAAGCCAGCATGATAAAAGCAATGATAACACCTAGTATAACTATTTTTGTACATACGTGTTGAACAACACCAACCACATTGAAGAGAAATTGGGGTAAACTGTTTTTTAGAACATGTTTCTTTTTCTTGTTACTAGTTCCAGAAACATTATCCATATTTTCAGTTCACCATCGTTGGTTTGACCAAATGTATCTAAAAGACAAGTACAACAAAACTGATCTTAAATAGCACTCAGAATTTTGTGCATTGACACATTTTCAACTAAAACACATTCTTTATCTCTAAGAGCCACTCCGTCAATGACCTCGACATAGTCATTATGCATTTAAATCCGTTCATGAACATGTACAGTTACATATGGCTCGAGAGGAATGAATCCAGCTTCTAATGAAGAAACATTACTATGATTCTGTTTCCTAAAAATTGATTTAATTCCCTCTTAACTCATACTTGCCTATTTTTTCTTCCTTCAAGGACTTAATATGGGTTTACCTCTCTGCAAATACCCTTCACAAGAGAGGAAGCAAAATAGATGATCATTCTTAATACTTTCTAAATCCAAGTAGTTTCATTTTGCATGAAGAGAGAATAACGTAGTCTGTGTTACACATGGATTTTCTAATTAATCAGCATTGATGATCCATGTGTAAAATGTGTTGCTTTAATTTCTTAGTAATAGATAACCAGTTTGAATAACCATGTTTTGGTTATGATTGTTTTCTGAGCTGTTTTGTGTCTGTAAAAGGGTTGAAAAATGTTCACGAGAATTTGTGAGGGGCCAAACTAAAACATTTTCCTCCTCAAATTTAGGGTACTTTTGTCTTCCCTATAAATGTTGTGACCCTTCCAATTCTAGTTGAAGTGGTTGCTTAACATCCTTCTTTACATGTCTCCTTCCACTCATAATCCATTCATAAATTCCCGAGTGTCTTTTCAATTTAAGGAAGTCCACAACATCCAGGTGACCCTTGAGATACCATGTAGTAAGCTCAACCTCTAAACCACTTATGGCTGTTCTACAATTACTCTGGTCGTTATGCCCTGAACTAGGTGGTTATGCAACAACCCATCCACATTAAGTGATGGTAAAAATGAGGTACCAAATCATGTATGCTTCATTGTTGCTTAAGAAGTTGACTTGACTACACCTCTCCGCTCTACCATTTAAGTTACAACAGGTTGATGTCACTTGATAAAACAAAAAATATAGGGTTGATTCATTCAATCCACAATTCCTGAATCTTTTCTAAATTTCAACTCAATTTTTATCCTCGTAATTATCTATATTGTGTACTCTGACTAGTCCCAGTCCTTGAAAGTAAATGTGTATACATTTTATGTACCTCTTACAAAGGCATATGCATGTTCTAGTACACATCGGTGACTCGAAGAGAAGTCTAGTAAGTCAGGTTGTAAAACCCAATCAGAAGGCATCCAAACCAGGCACGTTGTGCCCCTTAAACATATACAAACATATGCGTATGAAGGTTTTGTACCTCTATGAATTTTCACCCATACAAATTCATCAAATATAAACATGGTTTCAGAGCAAAGAAACTGCCTTTGACAACAAGGACAAATTTCACAAGAGCATGAAAAAAACAAAAGACAAGATGATTGCCCTTTTTGATGCAATGTGGTAAACAAACATTAACACATGCAAGTACATGCTTTAACAAAAATACCAATACAACATATTACAGAGGTCTTTATACTTATGACATATTTTTATTGCAACTTGACCTTTTTCCTTTTGAATTTGATATGGAGATTCAGCATGTGGAAGATAATTTGAAGTGTCAAGTATAAGGAGTGGATTTTTCCACTTCATATTCAATAGTTTGCTGTGACAAGCCTAAAAGATCAAAGTTCGCTACAATTTTGACAAGAGTAGTGGAAAAAATCCCTTTTTCACCACTGTGGCTGACATATCTAAAGCTAATCAATAACAACATCCATAACTTCTCAGTCATCTTGAACTGTAGTTAACAAATATGGAATATCATCCAAGTTTGTAATCTTGACTGCCGTAGGTACAAGTTCTTCATCATCCAAAAATACATATGTGAAATTTGGAAAATCATTCAAGCATCCAAAATCGAACAAAGTAGCCAAAAATACATCATCCTGATCAATAACAGCTGATGAACTTAGAAATATAACAATATGAACTACAACTAAGTCATAGCTTAGAATATCTCCTCATGCAGTCTAAAAATTATCAAAGTTTGCTTTGTCAACTGTGGAAACAACAACTATATCATCTGTATCACAAGCTAAAATTTCTTTAGAATCATCAAACCTTACAAAATCCATTACAAAATCCACGAAAGAAAAAGTCATCCATTGGCTAGAATCCAATGAAGAATGCTTCAAAAGATTCCAACCTTACAAGATTTGATAGAAACATTCTTACGTATTTCACAACCCCAACTGAACATGTTGGACATTGTTCTAATATTGAAACTCCATATTAAAACCAAAATAACCATAAAAAAGGGGCTTTCACATCTGCCAAAACCAGAGATAAAATGGCTAAAAATAAACTAGATTGCAACATCACCCAGGATAAATGTAACTACACCATCATCCACAACACGAGCTGGAAAAGCTTAACACTACTTTCTTCAAATGTTTTCTAATACTACAACCAATTTATTCGCTGATGTGGCCAAAAAACTTTATTTGAAAGATGAATCCCACTCATTGAAGAATACCTCAACAAATTTTATAAAACCTTTTCCATTCCTCACGATGAAGAAAAACTTTGGCATTGGTTTGAATCAATTCAAAAACTTCAAGGCTTTTGAATTCCTTTGGCAATGTATGAGAGTTGCTACAATATTGCGACAATAGATCATTTTGATGGTGAACACATGTATTACTTGTAACCACCAACTTTGGAGCCGAAAACATTCTCAAGAGAGAAAGAGTCAAACACCAAGGATGTGAAGCCACCTCTACTTCTACTTTGTCAATGTAAGTGCGTGTAAGTGCGTATAAGTGCGTGTAAGTGCGTGTAAGTTTGTCTAAGTGTGTATAAGTGTGTGTAAGTATGTGTAAGTACGTATAAGTGCGTGTAAGTGCGTGTAAGTGTGGTAGTGCATGTAAGTGCGTGTAAGTGCGTGTAAGTGCGTGTAAGTTCGTGCAAGTGTGTGTAAGTGCGTGTAAGTGCGTGTAAATGTGTGTCAGTGCGTGTAAGTGTGTGTAAGTTCGTGTAAGTGAAGGTAAGTGCATGTAAGTGCGTGTAAGTGCGTGTAAGTGCGTGTAAGTGCGTGTAAGTGCGTGTAAGTGCGTGTAAGTGTGTGTAAGTTCGTGTAAGTGAAGGTAAGTGCATGTAAGTGCGTGTAAGTGCGTGTAAGTGCGTGTAAGTGCGTGTAAGTGCGTGTAAGTGCGTGTAAGTGTGTGTAAGTGCGTGTATGTGCGTGTAAGTGTGTGTAAGTACGTGTAAGTACGTGTAAGTGTGTTTAAGTTTGTGTAAGTACGTGTAAGTGTGTGTAAGTGTATGTAAGTGTGTGTAAGTGCGTGTAAGTGTATGTAAGTGCATAAAAGTGTATAAAAGTGCGTGTAAGTGTGTGTAAGTGTGTGTAAGTACGTGTAAGTTTGCGTAAGTGCATGTACGCTCGTGTAAGAGTGTGTATGTGTGTGTAATTGCGTGTAAGTGCGTGTAAGTTCGTGTAAGTGCGTGTAAGTGCGTGTAAGTGCATGTAAGTGTGCGTAAGTGCATGTAAGTGCATGTAAGTGCGTGTAAGTGCGTGTAAGTGCGTGTACGTTCGTGTAAGTGTGTGGAAGTGTGCGTAAGTGTGTGTAAGTGCGTGTAAGTGTGTGTAAGTGTGTGTAAGTGTGTGTAAGTGCGTGGAAGTACGTGTAAGTGTGTATAAGTGTGTGTAAGTGTGTGTAAGTGCGTGTATGTTCGTGTAAGTGTGTTTTAGTGTGTGTAAGTACGTGTAAGTACGTGGGTCACAAGGCTCACACAATATGCATTTACACATATAACAAACTAAAAACTTTCGAACTGTCCAAATTCTTTACAACTGATTTCCTTCCTTCCTCAACATCCTAGCCAATTTCTTTTCATGTCAATGAAGAGCATGTTTTTATTCAATTATTTGATGATAGTGAAGTCGTGATCGATCTGAAATTTAAAGTGGATGCAAATTTGGGACACATGGAATGACCAAGCATAACTTTTCATAACAGTTGTGTAGATCATGGTCAAAAACACCCTCGTTGACCTTAGACCTTCGATGAGATGGTGCAAATCAAGGAGTTTGTGCTCGTGGAACAGAGAGATCAAGAATCATCGACCACCATCAAAGGCTACATGGAAGTATAGACAAGAATAAGATGATGAAGGTTGGGCATCTGGAGTCAAGAGACATCCATGCATTAGATTGTGAGTGCAAATGTACAATCGATACCAACAAGAAACTCTTACGGTACTTGACTACTTCATTTACCAGGAGGTCCGGTTTGGCCCTCCCACCTTGCGATAGCAAGGGGGTGGTTCCCAACCACCCCTCGCTATTACGAGGGCCAGCCACCAAGTGGCCATCGGCCAGCTGTTGGCCTATCGGCTGGGTGGCCGGCGGCCGGTTAGATGATTGGCCAGCCACCCATTGGCAAGCCATCAGTCTTCGATCGAGCAGGTGGCTTGACCGGTAACCGAGAGGACACAAGGGCCTCAAGGGCGAGCCTCTTGCCTCATGCCTTTGCCCTTTATTGCCCTCTTTGCTCACAAGAGCAAGGAAGGACAAGGGATTGGGTGACCGAGTGAGAGGGAAGGAAGCACAAGAAAAGTCGGTGCAAAATTGTGGATCATTCCCCGCACGCGACAATTTCGTGCCGACACGTCAGAAGGCAAAACTCAAGTCTGTTTAGGACAAACTACAATTTAAGAGACTGGAAAACTCATGCAAACTCACGAGTTCAGGGTAATATCCCCCCTAATTTTGCATCTTGAAATATTCAAGTCTCCCTCCACGGGTCTTTGATGACAATTGCCGGGGAAGGGGGGAAACTCCTCAAGAGAGCTCTGGACGCCATTCATCGAACCCTAATAATGACCTCAGTGCAAGAGCTAGAGAGACGGCCCGTTATAGTGATTCTTAGAGCCAAACGACCCTCACGAATAAATATGTGACAATTCTAGCAGCTACGTTATATAAAAAAATGCCACAAATATCTACGGTGGCAACGAAAACGCCATAGGGGTATGGCGTCTACACTTATCCATTTCAAGTGCCGTAATTTGCGTTGTAAAGCTCTTGAGGAGCTCTTCTTAAGCCTCCTCATTCCTTTGGGGTTCCTCTTACCTCCAAGGTACTATTTTAGTTTTTGTGGGATGGGGTAGGAATTTCCCATCCCTAAAGCACCAAATTTTTCTCTCCTTTCAAGAATTCTTCCTTCCTCCATCTAAAAATTGGGAGAGTGCCCTTTTCTAAGATTAGGGACTCTCACAGACTGAAAGCACCGTAAAAATGAGGATGGTACCTTGAAGATTTCTGGCAGCTTTCCCAATCCCATTGACTCAAGGGGGACAACGCCAAGAGACATGAGAGGTGTCACAAAATGTAGAGAGGAGGCCAAGGAAGTGAAGAATACAAGAGAAATATAAGAAGTTTTAAAGAGAGAGTGAAGGAGATGTTAGGAATTATTAGAATTCCTTCCCCATTTTTTCCCTTGTTTTTTTCTGAACAACATTCACATTTTGTTTCATTCCCTTGAAGTGTAAGTTTCTGTTTTCATAGATTCTGCTTGCTACCAAGTGACGTGAGTCACGACTTAAGAAGACTAGTTTCACAATCCACGTGATCATGCCAACCGTGGCGGCCAAGAAATTAGTAAATTTCTACCACGTGGTTTTGCCGACCATTCATACCTAGGAGAATAGAGATGAAATCTAGAATTGCCTCACCAATTGTGAGAGGAAGGAGACTTTAAGAGGCGACACCTCCTCCAATTTGTGGGGTGATCCTCACAACATTATTCACATGCTAGTTGCACGGGCAATGGGATGGCACATACCGAACCGTCCAAGACAAACAAGGGCAAGGAATCACCACATGCCCTTGGCAGACTCAAAATTTGGGGAGCCACCGCCACAAACACAATTGCCAAATCAAAGGAAAATGTACTGTGGAAGGCAACCCTCGCTACACTCGAGGAAACCGAGAAGTAAAGAGAAGCCAAGGAAGTGCTCAATGAGCACGTTGACAGGCATGTGGGTGATCCCCACGTGACAGAATATGAGCTCGAAGAGGACCACGTGGACGTGCACCCTGATAGAGAGCACACCACTGACAATGGAGAAGATGATGAGGATCGTGATTATAACCATCGTCATACAGTGAACTCAAGTAGATCACTCAAGAAGGGCGAGACGCTTGCCGGATTGCCTGAAGCTGACGACAGCATTAAGGCTGCCAATGGTGGTAATGTGGACTTATTGCGTAGTAGTTGAAAGCAGCCAGGCACGAAATTCTTGTGAGATCAAGCCGAACGAGGTTGTTGTGAAGGCAATTTGCAACCACCGCCAAAGGCTTGTCAATTTGGCCACCAAGGTGGCGGGCTGACTCAAGATCACCACCGACGGTGGAGGTGCAGTACCACCCGGAGGAGTGGGGACGAACCCCCTCTCCTATGATGCAGTTGCAATGGGGCACACCAACTTCCACTCGAGCGTTGTCACTGACAACAGCCTCCTCTAGAAGATGGGATTCCTCGGAGGTGTATACGTGAGTCATACCCTCTTGTAGTGGGTCAAGGTGCACAAACATTGTGAGGCCCTAAAAGCTATCGTTGATGCTCTGATGAAATCAGAGCTGAAGTTTGCATTCACCATCATGCTGGCCCACATCAGGTAGAGCATCACAGATCAAGAACGTGATCACCAGATGAAGTGCCTGGCCACTCATGAGGTAAGCTGCCAATGCCATCATCTCGACATGGCATTGTGGAAGAGTGTGACCCAGGTACGGATGTAGTATTGATTGCACCAGGCTGCATGTGCTGATGCCATTGCTAGTGGAAGCGACAACCTGCCTACCTCAATCACGTCCGAACCGATTAAAAACACGTCCTTCCTCAGTAGTGTGGAGATCTTATGAAAGGGAACAAAGCTGACGAATTGGAAAAATTACATAAAGCACGTCCTATGTGTCCACAAGGCGTTACTCGGTCAGTGGGGTGACCTTGCCATGACGTGACTTGAGGACAAGCTCTTCAAGTACGTGGCCACGGAGTGGGATGCACAGCAACTACACCTTGAGTGTTAGCCCATGTCGTGGGAGGCCGTCTATGCTATCATGCATAAACAGTGCACCCAATGTGAGGAGGTATAACGTGCCTTCTACAAGATCAAGGAATTCAGGAAGCAGGTTTTCTTGAGGCCTACTTGAGCAAGTTCACTACACTCGTGGAAGAAGAAAAATTATTCACCAAAGGAGATGGAACCCATATCTTCAAGTACCCGAAGTGCTTGCTGTAAGAGTACTTGCATGATGGTTTGGCCAGCACGAAACCAAAGGACAAGACCACCACGATGGCAACCGACCAAGCTTGGACAAGCTATAGGGCATTGTGTGACTGCATGAGCGAATTGTATTTGGTGAACCCGAAGCACTACTCTGATGCACGCCCAAATGCGCGTGCATAGTAGGACCACAACATGCACATGGATCCTAAAGAGGTTGGTGAGCCGAACAACGGGATGGGGCCAACGGCAAGCAGCCTGCAAACTTTATAGCCAAGAAGGCTGGTAGGCATAAGGACCCCAACAAAAAGTGCAACCGCGACAATGATGACATGCAAGTAACTTGTGAGCATCACAATGCAGCCTTCCGCGACATGTTGTGCTATAACTACATGCAGCCTAGCCACTCTTGGGCCCAGTGCCCAGCAGTTGGTGGTGGTGGACAAGAGGTTGCGGCATTGGCCGCGGTTATGGCACACCATATATACAGTCGTGTACATGGCCACATTGGTGGCAATGGGCTCGGCAGTGGTAACAAACAAGCCTTAAGTGTGGGTTTTTTCCACTTCTGAGTGATGTTTGCGGGGACCACTCACGGGAAAAACCAGATCACAAGTGTGGGTTCATGTTTCACATGAGGATGTTCAAATTTTTCAGTTTTTTATGACTTCAAACTTCTCTGTTGCTTTTCCTCTCTTGTTGAGCCTCATTCTACACTCGTCGAGTGGCATTGCCCACTAAACCTTGCATCTCTTGACGAGATACATGATTGAACATCCTTAGTGGTGGCAACATCGACAGCTTTGCAAGAGTGGTGTGACACCGTAATTGAAGCGAACGCTTTGAAAGCGAAATTTCAATCATGTTCGCGGTACCTTTGGTCAACGATTTCGACCCAGTCACATTTAAAGACTGGAAGGTGCTAGCCCAATTGACACGTGCCCACAAGATGTGGACTTGGATGGGTGAATCGTGGGAGCTGCGGTGTCCGACATACAAATTCAATGTTTATTACAAACTCGGCCTTACCGTCATTGAGCTTATTCACTCGGAAGCCTGTAGGTAAAATGACGATGTTGTTCAAAGGACACCTAGCTAGTACTTCCGTGAACGTACTAGATGACACTTGGGGGGATGAATCTTCTGTTAGCCTTGACTTTACCCAAAAAATAGGCCTGAAGTACAAGCCACCAAATGGCGTAGTTTTTGCCGGTGACAACCATACTATACTAGTGATTGGTACTTGTATAGTGAAAATTTGTATTCATGGTTACACACAAAGTATCACATTGAAGGTACTCAACCTTCTTGACCCATTTGTTGTACTATTAAGCAATCCTTGGCCCCATGACATTAGAGCTCTATTGTGCTTTCAATCAAAGTGCTAAATCCTTTTAAATAGACAATGTTGCTTTACTTTGATTCCAAATACGTACTTGTCATCGACCGGACTAAAAGTCCATGCTCAGTTGTGTGCAATATAGGTCAAGAGACGTATTTGACAAGGGTGTCAATACTTCTTGGCTGAGATGTAGAAAGTGGAGGACAAGGTGAAGGAAGACACACCTCAAGAGATCAAATCTCTATAGGGAGAGTTCTTATACGTATTCCAAGACTGACGGGCTGGGCTTCCAACAGAAGACCATGTGAGCCACATAATTTTCCACAACCAAAGACAACACCTCCATTCAGACAAATGTATCACCTTATTATAGCAGAAATACGAGAGGCCAAATTTCAAATCAAAGAGTACATTACAAAAGGATGGATTGAGCCAAGTAGCTTGCCATACGGTATGCTAATCCTTTTGTGAACAAAAAAGATGGTGGTTTACGCATCTGCCTAGACTACCGAGCGATGAACAAGTTGAGGTTGAAAATTTAATTCCCATACTGCGGATTGAGGACCGGTTTGACAAACTCCAAGGGGCAAAAGTAATTTTTTCCTTGGATTTTTATCAACGGTACCATCAAATCCACATCACGAAAGATGATGTACCCAAAACAAGGCTGCAAACACACATGGGACACTATCAATTCTGAGTTTTTTCCTTTGGGCTAACCAACGCCCAAGCAACCTTCCAGGGAGAAACCGAACAGTCACCAAGCAACTTTGCTTGTTTTCTTGTTTTACCTGGAAGCCATCCTGGTTTTTTCAATATCCATGGATTTGTACATAAAACATTTGCGTGAAGTCCGTACAATCCTTCGGAAACAGAAGTTCTCTGCAAAAGTGAGCAAGTCCATCTTTTCACAAGATGAGCTTGAATTCCTTGCACACATAGTTGGCAAGGACGACATCCATGTCGACCCACAAAAGGTTGAAGTTGTGGTAGTTTGGTCAGGTCCGGTACATGTTGGACAGATTTGGTCTTTCCTCGGCTTTGTGAACTACTTTAGACGGTTTATGCAAGGGTATTCAACCCTAAATGCATGGCTAACCAGGCTCACACAAAAACACATGAATTGGGATTAGAATTTTGACTATACTAATGCTTGTCTTAAAGTCAAAGAGCTTCTTTCCACAGCGTCCGCCTTAGACCTTCCAGACCCATCGCAACCAGAGAAGGTGCAATGTGATATATCTGTGGTATGATTTTAAAACTTCCTCGTGCAGAACGGTCACCCAGCTTCGTATGAGAGCCAGAGGCTCATCCCTGTTGAGACGCGGTACACAACTAGGGATTAGGATCTCCTTATGGTAGTACAAAATTTCAATATGTGCCATCACTACCTCGAGGACGCTGAGGGGGATATGACGATCGTGACAGACCATCCATTGGTGTTTTTTCAAACATAGCCAAACCCATCAAGATGACAGGCAAAGTGGAGAAAATACCTAAGCCAATTCTTATTCACATGGGAATATCTGCCAGGCATCAATGTGGCCAATCTACTTAGTGTATAGCCTGTGTAAATAAGAGCAACCACTAAGGTCGGTGGGTGTTTAATGGTCATTGTGACAGCAATACTAAAAGCACCAGATCCTCCTACACCTATGCAATAACCACCTTGAGAGATAATCCACTACAATGGTTATATAAACGGTATTTGGATGGGATACTATGTGGATTCTTGGTTTCAAGCCTCTCAAAATCTAGAAAATTATGGATTGGTAGAAGCCGTAAGAATCTTCTGGCACAGAGAACAAGTTGTTGTGTTGGACTTAGTAGTCCTTTGAGCTAATATTATCTCCCAGTTCCTCAACCCGCCGGTCGTAGATCATGTGGAACCTTGAAAGACCAGACAGGTACTTTGGGACCACTATTGGTGGCCAGGATGGAGTGCCCATGTTCGTAAATAATGCACGAAATGCGACCCATGTCTTCGAAATAAGGCTAGTCACCAAACACATGTTGGAATCCTGCAATTGCTCCCCATCCCTATAACTCATTGGGAGTGCATTAGCATGGACTTCATTACTAGTGTTTTGGACACGGCCGGTGGCCACGATGGTATACTAGTGATTGTGAACATACTGATAAAGATGACACACTTTATTCTTACAACCACTGATGTGAACATTGAAGAGATCGTTCGTCTCTTCTTTGAGGGTGTCATGAAGTACCACTGTTTGCAATTGCGCATTATCTGTGATCGAGATAAAACAATTGCTTGTACGTTCTGGCAAAAGATGCACAAGTACTTTAGTAACAAGTCGTAAATGTCAACATCATTTCACCCTCAAACTGTCGGACAGACAAAGCATATGAATCACACTTTGGAGTAGATGCTCCGTATGTATGTGGACACTGCCATGAATGACAAGGACGAATTTCTAGTACTGGTAGAGTTTGCGGTGAGCATCTTGGTGAACGAGCCTATACAGTTGACATCGTTTGTGTTGAATAGTGGTTGATATCCAATGGTTTCCTCTCCATTGGTGAAGAGTGGGGATATAAGAGGATAGGTTTCTTCTTCTCAAGCCTTTGCTGAGTGCAGAATCCTTGGTACATGAGGCAAAGGGTGATTTTCAAATTGCTTGACAAAGAAAAAAGGCATATGCTGACGAAAGTCACTGTTAGGTCTTGTTTGCCATTGGTGACAAAGTAATGCTTAGGATTAAGAACCTTCATATGAAGTCATCAGGGGTGAAAACTTCTACCAAAGTGGATTCGGTAACTTTCAATCATCGCACACATCGGGCTAGTGGTATACTGATTGCTTCTTTCTCCGAGCACAAAGATACATGACGTGTTTCATGTGATCCTACTAGCTTCATACACGGCAGATGGAATTGTTCAGCCACCACCAATAGTCCTTGCTACCGACGACCAATATGAGGTCATTCGCCTAGTCCAATACCAAGAGCGTAAACTCTGGTCATGCTTTGTTAGGGATTACCTCGTTCATTGGGCCAGTTGTGGACCTGAACATGACTCATGGTAGCCCAAATCTTGGTTTTCCACAAGGGTGGTAAATGAATACTATAGCAAGTTGTCAGCTCGGATTGATCGACATGTGGTAGGGAGCACAACCAGAATACGGAAAAAATGAACAATATTCTTGTAGGACGGCATTCATGGAAGGCAACCATAGGAGGTTGGAGAAGCCCAACATGGTTGTCGTGCGGACGCTCCAGCGAGTTATGGTTAATCACCCCTCTTTTATACACTTCATGAGCTATGTATACTAATCCTCCATTATCTTTGCTTCTTGGAAGTTTACTAACATGTATGCACAAAATACATGACTAGTTTATTAGTGAATAAATGTAATTTTATTTTCAAGAGGAAATCTTAATCATTTATGGTGAATTGTAATGCTTTATTCTTTGCTAATTTAAATATATATTTGATGATTTTAAGGTCACCTACTTTTTTCCTATGAATTTCTTAAGGGTATGTTAGTCCTACATAGTATGTGATCAAGCTCTAGAGACGGAATAGAGTTCAGTCTTTCTAGGCAAATAGGACATGCAGATACGTTTCTGACTGTTTTCAAGTGCCACGAGCGTAATTCGCTCGGAGTCCATTGTCCCCCCCCCAGACACCGCGAGTGTATTGGGAGAGTGTATTTTGGTGTGTATCTTGCATATGCTAAAAAATGTACACAAGTGTATTTGTACACTTGTTTACAAAATCGATCCCCCACCAGATACACTTCCCAATACACCCTTCCAATACACTTCGACTTCGGGGGGGGGGGGACGAGTTGGCCCCACCCCCCTAAACACTGTGAAGTGTATCTGGCGAGTGTATTGGGAAGTGTAGCGGATAGCCAACAAAACGAATACACAAGTGTATTCTTTTATAAGTACATGACAGTAGATGTGGAGCATCGATCTGGGTATATTCACAGCACTCAAAATAGCGAAATGTAACAACTGGCTTATGCGCATCATTTGCTATGGGTACTTTGCGCGCGATGGAACAGCACCCCGATGGGTAGTCCCTCCCCCCCCAGACACCGCGGGTGTATTGTGGGAGTGTATTGGGGGGTGTATCTTGCATAAGAAAAAAAATGTACACAAGTGTATTTTTACACTTGTGTACAAATTCGACCCCCCTCTTGATACACTACCCAACACACCCCCCCAATACACTTCGACTTCGGGGGGGGGGGGGGAGTTGACCCCACCCCCCCTAAACATTGTGAAGTGCATCTGGCGAGTGTATTGGGAAGTATATTCGATAGACAACAAAAAGAATACACAAGTGTATTCTTTTATAAGTACATGACAGTAGATTTGGAGCATCGATCTAGGTAGGTTCACGGTATTCAGAAGAGAAGAAAGTAACAATTGACTTATGCGTATCATTTGCTATGTGTACTTTGCAAGCGACGGAACAGCACCCCGATGGGTAGTCCCTCCCCCCTCCCCCCCCCAGACACCGTGAATGTATTGGGGGAGTGTATTGGGGGGTGTATTTTGCATACGCTAAAAAATGTACATAAGTGTATTTGTACACTTGTGTACAAAATCGACCCCCCTCCAGATACACTACCCAATACACCCCCCAATACACTTCAACTTCGGGGGGGGGGGGAGTTGGCCCCACCCCCCTAAACACTGTGAAGTGTATCTGATGAGTGTATTGGGAAGTGTAGCGGATAGACAACAAAAATAATACAAAAGTGTATTCTTTTATAAGTACATGACAGTAGATGCGGAGCGTCGATCTGGGTATATTCACGGTATTCAGAAGAGAAAAAAACAACAACTGGCTTATGCGTATCATTCGTTGTGGGCACTTTGCGAGCAATGAAATGGCACCCCGATGGGTAGTCCCCCCCTCCCCCCAGATACCGTGAGTGTATTGGGGGAGTGTATTGGGAGGTGTATCTTGCATACGCTAAAAAATGTACACAAGTGTATTTGTACACTTGTGAAAAAAGTCAAACCCCCTCCAGATACACAACCAATACACTCCCCCAATACACTTCGACTTAGTGGGAGGGGGGAAGATGAGTTGTCCCCACCCCCATGAAAACTGTGAAATGTATCTGGCAATTGTATTGCTAAGTGTAGCGGTATCGGTAGTGTACAACTGAAAGAATACACAAGTGTATTCTTTTGTAAAGACATGAAAGTAGATATGGAGTGTTGATCTGGATATCTTGATGGTATTAAGAAAAGCAAAAAGTAGCTACTTGTTTACGCGCACCATAAACCTTTGCGGACTTTTCGAGCTATGAAACGACACCCCCACTGGTAGTACTCCCCCCTCCCCAAGTCATGTTGAGTGTATTGGGGGGTGTATCTCGCATGCGCTCAAAATTGTACACAAGTGTATTTGTACACTTGTGTACTAAGTTGAGCCCCCTCCAGATACACTACCCAATACATCCCCCCGATACAATCCTAGATAGGAGGGGGGGAGGCGGGGAATTCATGCTTGACCATGTTACCTACCGCTCGAGCGCAGGGTCACCCATTTGGTTTAAGATTTCCGCAATAGGCATCAACAGAACCGAGGACATACATGTGTCTGTTTCTATGTTACGGACATAACATAATATTTAAGAAAGTACAAAGGTAGGTCCATTTGTAGAAAAAAAATTGTTCAATTGAATTGAAACAGATATCCTAGGATCTGTACTTAAAAACCTTTTTAAGAAAATACAGTTCTCAAGAAAGTTATGTGAAATTGTTGTATTCATGTACACAGAGGTTATAGTGTACATGATTGTAGCAAGAAATTTCTAGGAAACATTGTCAACTGTCTAGGTTTTTTTCTTGGAAGGATCCTCACCATATGTTTCAGTTTCGTACACTCATTATGAAGTGTGTGGATTTGGGGTGATTGGGCATAAATGACTCCAGCCTAAAAGGGGGATGTCGTTAGTCATGTAGACCGACAAGCTTCATCTTAGTTCCAAGTGTCGTGCACGTTTTCTTATTTAGCTAGTGATTGAGATTATTAATGTTCTTTTCCAACGTTGACATCTCACCATCTCGTACTTCTACTTGTTCGACATGAATTGGGATGGTTCATGTCCAACAAGTAGGAGGGCCGGTTCAGCCTTTCCACCTTTCAATAGTGAGGGGGTGGTTCACAACCACCCCTTGCCATTACAAGGGCTGGCCGGTGGCCAGCCACGAGCTGGCCGCCGGCCAGGTGGCGGCCGACTGGCTGGGTGACCGGCGACCGGTCAGATTATCGGTTGGCAACCCAACAGCAAGCCACCAACCTCCAATCAAGCTGGTGGCTCGATCGGTGGCTCAGAGGCCACGAGGGCCTCAAGGGCAAGGCCCGTGGCCTCGTGCCCTTGCCCTCCTTACTCGTGAGAGAGAGCGAGGATAAGGGGTTGGATGACCGAGTGAGAGGGCGGAATGCGTGAGATATTTTATGGATTGTGTCTCGTACGCGACGATTTCGCACCAACGCATGAAAAATTGAAACTCGATATTGTTCAAGACAAACTACGAGTTTTCAAATCTGAAAAATCGTGCAAAATCACAAGTTTGGGGTATTACATCCCCTTGTTTTGGACCCAGAATGAGGGGGCGAGGTAAGAACAAAATGGGCCTTTGTAGACTTGAAATATTAAAGTCTTTCTACACTTTTCATTGATGATGATTGCCCCCAGAGTGACGGAGGGGGGAAAACTCCACCAAGGAGCTCTGGACGTCATTCTGCAAACCCCAACAATGACCTGAGTGTAAGAAGTGGAGACATGACCCAATACACTTCCCTATCGACAACATCCAAAGATTGAGCAAGACTCACACATACAAATGGGGGTGTTAGTAGCAAAATATCAATGCCAAAGAAACTCATTTTAGTTATCCTAATGATGTAGCCAAATAAAAAAGAAATCCCCAATGTTGGGCCACTAACAAAAGTAACAAAGAGAAAAGATATAAATCAAATTAGTAAACACTGTCCTCATGATTTTTTAAACAAAACCATGTAACAAGTTAGAACACTGAAACAAATTCACCAACAATAAAACCATTAGAAATCCATTATCCCCGAATTATTTAATCAACTCATTTTTATTCTTCTAGTGAGGGAGGCAGGCATGGAGGAATTGACTCCATCTCCATCTGACCAATGATTAAAATTGACCATCATCATCAGATGGAGGTAGTGAAAAAGAACCTTATTTTGAAGGCCAGATTTAGGGAAAATCCTTTATTTCTTCATTTCCATTCCAACGGGCTAAAAATTCATATTAAAGTTTTTTAGGAGAGATCTTCAAATCGGTGCATCCTCATAATGTGGAATGGCCTTTGAATTTCTTTGAGTAGGTTATTCTTGAGCTTCTAGTTGAAGGGTGGAAAGCGAATCTCCTTCTTCACTTGTTCTCTTCCCATGTGGCATCAACGATTTCCTGGTGACCTTTTAGTTTCCACTGAATATTCAACTCCAAAGCAACTATTCAAAATTGAAGATAACTAAAAATATCCTGGTAACCCTTAATTTTCCATTAGCTACTAGTAGATAATACTCAAGTTCTTTACGTGTTCACGTAATTACCCAAATGATTATGAAAACACCTAGCAACCTTAAGTGATTGTCCACTTGAGTTGGTAGTACAAGGGTGACTCTTTACGTCTTTCAATTTCTGAATAATTCAATCTAGTATGCCTTCAAATCCGTTTTGCTATACTTTAAGCTGTCTTACGAGCTACCACTACTGTCCATTTTATCAAGTCCCAACCTATAACATTGTAAGCCACTACCATTGGAAGCTCCTTACATAAATGCATGAGCCTTTTCTTGTACACTTATGACTCTTGCAGTTTTCTTCTCCTTGTCCAGCTTTCATATTTAGTCTCAAGGACATATAGGATGAGAGCCATGTAGCTCCATTAGACATATGCTTGTGTAACTTTCATGTTTACTCATCCCTTCTCTGTTGTCCCTCCAAGTCTAAGAAAAATCCACCCATGCACATTACAAAAGTCCCAAAACTCATCAACAAGGTCTTAATTTCTAGATACCAAGCACGTAAACACTTTGCATCAATGTCTTGAAAAATACCATGCTTCAATGACAGCATTCTAGTAAAAACCCTCTTTGGGTCCCTTTTTCAACTCAGCAAGTTCCAATGAAAATCATATGAAAAACATTAGGAGTGATGAGGCTCTATTCTTTGCCCTTTCATAATTTGGAGTGACCTTTGAGTCCCCTTGTTGAGGATGTGACCCTTTAGCTTCCAGCTGAATGATGTTTCGTCAACATCATTCATCACTTGTCCTCCTGAAAGGTGGAAAATTCAACTATATTGACATTTAAGTTGCTAATGAATTTTCAAGTTACAAGTGTCTCTTCAAATTCAAGGCCAGACTATAATTTCCGATTGAGCCTTACGCTGCCAGTAGATAACATCAAACTTTTAACCTTTCTAGATGGTTATTGAACTCCTTATATGGTCATGCAACCATCTAGCCACGTCAAGTGATGGTCCACTTGAGGTGACAAAGAATGGGTATCTCATTTTTTTAAAGGGCTGAGTTCATGAAGTCTATTATGCCTTTAGCTTCCTTTAATTATAATTCAAGTTGTGTTCTAGAGACTACCTCCAATGGCTATCTCTACAACTCAGCCTCTGACCCAATGCTTTAGGAAGCACCTTCTATACATGCTTGTACCTATTCTAATGCATGTTGGTGGTCTACAATTAATTTCACAAGTTCAGTTCTTAGAATTAGTATTGAGGCATCCAAGGCTGGCTCTACGTGGCTTCAGAAGAAGACACCTTCGGATACATACTGGCAGCTAGTTTATGGTCCTCAACATTCATGTCTATAATGACATCTGTACTTGACCAAATACTTCAGTCCACCGAAAACATCTTGCCTTTCTAGTTTAGTTTAAATTCAGCAATCCACATTTTGCAAATCTTCACACAATGTACCCCTTTATATCTGTCACACTTCCTTCCAGGACATCCTTCCTTTTCTATATTACTTGTACCCATCCACAACACAACATGTATTCAATCTAGCAGCATTCTCAAGCAACTTGAAGTCCCCCATAACCAAAATTTAATTTCTAGTCTATTCAAACGTATATTCTTGTTAGCATGTATCCTTAAGATAACAAGAAGATGTTAGATTTCCAAAGTAAGTGACCTTAGGTAATTCACATATGCACTAGTCTGGATTTCACATGTCTCAAACCCTTAGGACAATCATCTCCCAATTTCACAAAAAACAAACATGCACCAACCATGAAAATCGTTTTTTATTATGAGCCAAAAAATTGAATTACATCAGTTGAAATATTTCTTACTATGATTTTTCCCATAATACATAGCAGGTCGTACATGAATTTCCCCTAACAAGGACGTAAAAAGTAAAAAAAAAAACTCAAACCCTTAAGTTGTAGACAATGTGTGATGTAAATAAGCACAAAACAACACATTAGATGGATTAAAAAATCCTAAAGTCTACAAAAAGCAAAGAACATCCCATTAACCCACAGGTATGTTATCTTCACATACAACTCTACATTCAAGACGTCACTCATGCATGGAAAACTAACATATTCTAATATAGCAGACATGATGGATACAGAAAGAAATGTTCTAAAAAAACCAATAATGAACAGTGAAAAACTCCCCTTTGTATGTTCAGCTTGATCCAGCTCGATCATGCCATGTGGTAGGAGGCCACCTTTGGTAAAGGTCTTGCCTTCACAGCTCTTCAAGGCAACGTGCTCTGCATTGCTGACAATACGTGCACCCCTCTTCATTAGCTGTCCTATGAAGATAAGGTTCACAACAATCTCAGGTATGTAGAGCACGTCCCCAAACTTGTCTTGGGCACCTTGGTACCCTGTCCTTGTCATTTTCCCCCTTCCCAACACTACAACTTGCTTGTTGTTGGAAACTGTGAAGAAGTCCTTGGAGCAGGGTAAGAGTTCGTAAAGGAAGGCCTTGTCGAAATTGATGTGGAATGTGTACCCACTATCCACGTACCACACGTAACTTGAGTGAACCAGCTAATTATTTTCTGTGCTTGACAACCAAAACACGAATCTCGTGTAGTCATATTGCTTGCCTGTAGATCTCTCCTTTGTCTACTTCTTTGGCCCCTTCTCTTCCTTCTCAGTCTGCTTCACTTTTTTATCACTCTTCTTTTCTCCCTTTCCTCCTGTATTGCTTGCTTGATTTTTCTATCTTACTTGTCCTTATCCCATAAACGCTTTCTGCAATACTTATTCACGTTTCCGGGCCTGTCAAAATTATGGCAATCATATGCAGGGCACGATCCTCGCTGTTGGTCACACGAGTTTTGCCAGATAGCATTTGGCTTGGACTGGTTAGAAGACTGGTCTTAGGCCAGCTTTGTTTGCACCTGGCTCTTTTGCAATGGGTGAGTGGAACTGAACGCAACACCAACACCTTGGTATGTTATGTTGGTGAAAATGCACTCTTCTTCTTCTGCCAGCTGGCGGCCACGCTGCTAAGTGAGGAGTATCTTGCAGATGTATGCATCAATCAGTTCAATCTCATGCTTTATGTCAAGCACCTTTCGCACATTGTCCCCATCCCCGGTCAGGCTGTTGTGGAGGAACGTCACAAAGACTGGATTAGATACTGGTGCATCTGTAACTACAAGATGTTCACATAGTGATTTGGCTTTATTGATTTATACTTCAATGCTGACAAAGCTACTGAGGCTGATGTGTGAAAGTTATTTCAAGAGGTGGGATAAGAAGGTGGATTCACCAAACATATAGGTTCTGACCAGGTAGGACCATGCTTGTTTTGCATAACCTGCCATGTCCTTGTACGTCCAAATTGCTTGTTGCATGCGATTGCTCAACTGGATGTTTAGAATCACAAATGCAGCTTGGTTGAAGTACTTGTATTATGACACCAACTGTACTAGTGACCCCAAGGGTGGAGGTACGTAGTTTCTGGTCTAGAACTTCTAATGGCCATGAATTAGGGCCACCTTCTTGAATTTGTGTGCCCAGTAAGGGAATTTCTCTCCATCAAACTGGTCAATCTTGATCTTGTGCATCTGCAAGGAAGCTGCTACTGGGGACACAACGTCCTCAAGTCCTTGGTATGCCTTGCCATCTGGAGGCACTTGGGGACCTTGCACATTGCATTGCTATTGTAAGTGTTTTGTTGGATGAGCATGGAACGGTAGCACGGCTAGCGCCATGGTAGACTATGCCATGTATGCTTGTGGCAAAGGTGCCTGTTGTGTTGGTTGAAACTATGCCACGAGTGACACCACGGGAGCAGCTTGACACTTTTGAGCTGCAGACTGCTGTGACATGCCTCCTTGGACAAGTTACACAGGTTGTACCTATAGAGGGATGGCTAGTTGCACATTTGGGGGAGGGCTTGCTTGAGGTGGATGCGCAGATGATTCTTGAGATTCTTGTTGCCATTGCATCTCTTGTTGTTGCTAATGTTGAAGTTTTTGTTGTTGAAATTTCTACTATTGCTGAAACCATGCTTGTTGTTGTTAAAGGTGTGCTATCTGTGCGGCCTCAGCTGCATGTTACTACTACAACTATTGTGAGATGCTTGAGCGACATGCATCAGCTTCTCTTGTTGAAAAAGGACCTCTCCAGTTCCAATCTACTGCCTTAGTGCCTCCCTGTCGTGCTCCATAGCTTGACGAGTTGTGACTTCATCTTGTGCCATACGTTGCACCTCTTCTGTCAAGCATTACGCTTCTGCTGCTTGGCACTGTGCATGGTCTGCTACATGGTTTCCTTGACCCTGACCCATATACAGACCATGAAAAACATAATTCTCATCAAGAGATGGAGAACTTGTCGTCTCATGGCCTCTTCATAATGTTATCTTGTGCAGGTGGAACAACGCAAAGTCCGGTCACGTTGCATGCTTAGGAGAAGACAGAATTTTCTCCTCCTCAAGTTTGTACAAGGATGGTGAAGGATGGCTTCACCTATCCGCTCTGTTGTTGATACTACTAGATTAACTCAACACATACCTTGGAGCTCTGATACCTTTTTTCGACGTGGGATGTGTAGCAAATACTAGGTTCCTTTCTTGCACAGGTGTTTTTCTCATGCAAAAGGCTAATGGACAGATCAAAAGATGAAGTTTTGAAACTAAGAATATGATAGTGGAAGAAATATTTATTTCTTTCCAAAGTAAAAGTACGGTACATGAAAAGGTAGAGCATAATAGAGGCTACACATGAGCTCCACCATTGCTGCTGGCCCACACAAGGGGCAACACCTTCCTGGGCCATCAAGGCCATTTATGCAAGGGATCTTTGTATAGTACCATCTTCGAGGTTCACTGGCCTCAAAGTAGTCAGGGCTTCCTCCTTCCCAGGCTAGCAAAGCACTAACGGGCTTATAGGGGTCTCTAAGAAAAAATCCAGTAAAACCTTTGTCTGAGGTAATTCCAGATGTCAAGTGATGCAAGGTTATGACAAGAAAGATCAATCCTACTGAGGTATGAAGATATGTCAGGGTCGCCACCTTTTGTACTTACAACCTTGGCAAGTTGACCGCCTTGCTTGCTTGTAGAAGCTTCCTGAGGTACACGGTAGCATTCACTATAGCCATGGTTCTTGAATCCTGGAGCTTCTAATGGATGTGTGAGAGCTGTAGATCACCGTTGCCATAATGCTCGCATCCCAGCCCTCCTCATAAATATGTGATAACCATAGATATTCGTAACCATCATCCTTGCATTCTGGCTTGCCATGCAACCTATCCATGTGGCGAGTTGAGAAGCATGCTAAGTCATGGCCACGGTCTGCTTGTGCAGATGGTCCCCACCAGGAATTGACACACCACCTCATGTTAGAAGCCCAATCAGGCCTTGGCCCACCTATTCACAGCTCAACTGCTACTCCTTTCCACACTAGAACTATGCGAAGTAGCTTATGCATGCCACACACTAGTTTACAATCCAGGCCTTCTAGGCCTGGTTTTCAGAATTGGACTGGCCTCTATAGTGAAAAAACTATTTATGGATTCACTTTTGGAATCCACAAAGGATATTATCACTCGACGTATCTTTCTCCGATTGCAAATCCGACTATGCAATATCAGAGTACAAAACCACCAAAGTCAACGTACCCACTAAGAATTACAAATGTACTATGGAATATATGTATTTCGTTTATCCACCTTTGCAACTTCAATGCTTTCTACGAAGGACTCCTGAAATGGGGCTCAATCTGTATAGAAAAAAACTTCATTTCCTAACATTAGTAGCTAGCCATGGCTACATTTTTAAGGGGTACAACCCTGAAGTGCACTCTACAGTTGAGAAGTCCTTTCGTTGATTAGTCATGTTTGTCTCAAACCCAAGTCATGTTCCTCCACAAAATGGTGGAAAGTTACGTGGAATTGATAAAAACACCTATTACATAAAAACCTACCTCTTCAAAATCAAACTTCAATGCAAGCCTAGAGTGTGACAGGGAGCAATGGCCAGGACCCATGCTAGGAGGATCTTTGGGTGATCAGTTGTGTAGCTTGTACAATAGCAGGAGAAAGATTAGAAAAGCTTAGATGGAAAAAATTTACAATCTTGATCAGTACAAATTAGAAATGGTATATGGAAATCCTAGGCAAGCTAGGCTAGCACAAATCTTGGCCCATTGAGGGGTAATGCCTTGCTAGGTCTTCTAGGCCATCATTGCAAGGGTCTTGGCATAGTCTCCAGGTTGACTGGCCTCCAAGGCAGCCTCCACCCAGGCTGGCGGGCCGTGCCAGGCTTATAGGGGCCTTGGAGGGATCTTCAAAAGACTCTTGGCCTTGGGCTCTAGAGTCAGGGACTTGAGCAGAGCTAAGTTCTTGCAGAATATTGAAATGAATCTGAACTGAGAGGAGCTCTGCTTTTGATACCTATGGACCAGCCAAGCTGACCATCTAAAGAAGAAGCTTCCTTCTGATGGTTCAGGTCTACTGCCGCTTGTGCCTTGCTTAGGAGAAGCTTCCTTCCAGGAGAAGCTTCCTATAATTCAGAGTTTTGTACTAGCATCCCTCCTATCTTAGGGAGTTGTTTAGGAGAAAGCTTTGTCAGGTCTTCAAGTGAAGCTTAACAAAGATGTTGCTTGCTCTTCAGGCTTTTCTCTCATGATCATTGATCTTGCCATGCTACTATAGCAGATCCGTTGATAAGGAGCCTCATGAAGCTTGTACCAGATTGGGCCATGTAGATTGAAGGACCGAGGCTCCATGCATGTGCATAATGATAGTGTAGACCTGATGCCACGGATGAATGTGTCCTGCCTAGTCAGCTAGAGGAACTCCTGATCAAGGTAGTTGTGCAGTATTATGCATTAGGTAGCTCCCCTCCCTGGTAGGGCTAACAAGAGGCGTGAAAAACCCTCTTGCGCATGCCAGCACACTATGTTAAACACCAGATCCTTTGGATTGCTTCAGGACTGGTGGCGAGAATTTATCTGGCATGTACAGGAGAGAATTCCCACTAGAATTGGATCTGATAATTGATTATAAATTCGTAACTTTCCGTATAGTGCTCTGAATGTGGCGCCGTCTTCATCGTATTGGAGATTGGCACTAGTGCAAAAAAATCACACCTTTCAATACTCCCCCTCAATTGGTGTGTAGGTGATACAAACCGTGTCACACTTGGGTACTCCCAGAAAAATCCTCGAATGACTCCCAAAAATAATCACTAAGGAATTGAAGTTAAGTTGTAATTTTGTGGATAGAAAATCTCAAACCAAGTAAATGCTGGCTTCCTAGCTCTAGAAAAAATGGGTTTCCTCATTTGTCCGTACTGGGACCACTTCCTGGCCTATTGCGGATTCGGTGGCACTTATTTCAGTCAACTTGTCGTAACCAATAATTGTTGGGTCGAGTTTGGGTTACTCCAAGAAAATTTTGGTTTCTTCTTGCAGAATGATTTTTTATCGTCCATCATGGAGGTGAGGCATCGCATGTTTGTTTTTCTCTTGTGGCTCCTTCTTATAACTTTCCTCCTGCTCTAAAGGTAGGGAATCTTCCCAAAAACATATTTATGGGTTCTGTGTCAGCTCTCAAGTCCCTGGTGCAGTACAACAGGCATCTTAGTCGTTCTCGAGGTCTTCCTTACTGGTTTTAGTTACGAGTAGCTTGTTTTTGGCAGTAGCAATCACTGTAGTGGTTTTTTCTAGTTGCCAGACCCGTTCAAGTCTTCACTCTCCGCTTGTTTTAGAATGAAAGTTGCATTTCTTGCTTGTTCTGTCCAAAGAGGTGCTTGCTTGCAAATTTATGCGCAAAATCAAGGGCGTAATTTTGGATTGTGCTAGTGAGAAGGCCCTGTTCTACTGTTCTCATTCAACTTGGTACAAATCCAATTTTTCTTCTTCCCCTTGTTTCATCTTCTATTTGGACGCCACCTCCATCTCTCTCTCTCTCTCTCTCTCTCTCTCTCTCTCTCTCTCCCTCTCTCTCTCTCTTTTCAAGTTGCCCATGTTGCTTTCCAACCAGAGAGTGTCTGCCACAGGATTGCGAAGGAGGGAAGGACACAATCGCAAATTTGAGGAGGCATTTTGCACAACTTCCCCTTGCTTGCTCGCTCCCTCGCTTGCTCTCTTGCTCGCTTGCTTTTTTGACCTTTCTGTTGCGTAACCTGCCTGGACGTCCCTTTCATTTTTTTTTCTTTTAGAGATGGCTGTGATGCAAGAATGGTCCATGTGCTCACAAATGAATCAAGAGAGTTGTCGCATCAGCGGCTGCCGAATCCATGGCCGCTCACTCGACGCCCCTTTAATGTTTCATTTTTCCTTTTTTTCTCTCCCTCTGTTGCTCGCTTGCCACCTCCCCTTCCTTGTTGTGGCCATTATGATCTCACAGCCCCGCTAGTGGTGACCTTTGCACTTGCTGCTTTCATTTCTTGCAAGCTTGCTACGCGGCAGTTTTTTCTTTTTCGTCTGAGGTTGAGATGCTGCTCTCGACCATTTTTAGTAGCGAAGTAGGATTTTGTAGTTGCAGAAGGTCCTGCTTTTACCGTGAGGTTTTCTGATGTGCTGGCAGATCCTCAAACAAAAGACAATGCTGATGTTGAGGTTGCAAAGTCTGTGTCCATAGATCAGATTCCTCTTATTTTCCAACTTGATGAATTGGCTCAGAGCTAATGCTTTGAGTTGGAGAACACTGAAAAAGAATGACCCATCAACAAGGTGATTTTTGGAGTCGGTTTGAAATAACTTTTGGCACCATCTCATGGTCCACAATAGCTACGTCGATTTAGTGAACATTGAACTACTTCTAGCGACCCCGTTGCTTTGGAGGTCTTTGCTTCAGTTGGTGCTGTCTCGTGCACCATGAAGCATGTGATATCCATTTGTATAGATCAGGTTTGCACAATGGAGGAGCTGCATGTGTTCAACTCCTACATCCTGTCCAGGACCGGCTACTTCTCCACGTACTACAAGAGGGCATTGGAGGTCAGATTACATACACCTGTGTAAAGCATCCTCTGAGACACTTTCTTTTAGGAAGTTGACCACTTTCTTATTGCCGGACACATGCACAAGTTCGACCGTGCTGTCTTTGACCTTTGAACGAACCCAATGTCCACGAATGTTGATGTACTTTGTTTGGCCTTAGAATTTTGTCAAGTTTGTAAGGTCAATCGTACACTTGTTATCAACACAAAGTTTTTCAGTTTTGCATGAGCAAATCCGATGTCCTCCAGGAGGTTATAAATATGTGTGACCTCCTGTGTTGTTGAAGTGACAATGACGTACTCATCGTGTGCAAGACTAAGTGTGATGAGGTTTTTTCACTTACTGGTCCAGGACACCGTCCCTTCACCGAGTAAGCACACAAACCCATCGTGCTCTGACGTTTTTCCTCCGTTCCCCCAAAATCAGTGTCAATGTAGCACTCAAGGTTGAGGCTTGTTGCTGTCCTAGAAACATGTCTAGTGTCACCTATTATTTTTAGGTAACCCAGAGCCCTGTTGGGCTCCTTGCACGGTGCCTCTGTACAAGTATCATGGCTGCATGCAAGGTTGCTCAAAACAATTTATAGATCTGGTTGGGTGCAACTTGCTACGTGCATCAAGGACCCGCCTTTGCTGCTGTAATGAGTCGCAATCCTCTTCCTCCGTCCTTGATGTATCAGTTGCTCTTGTGATAGAAGTATTAGCACTTGTCGTTTGAGAACATTGAAATGTTCATAGAATTTCCAAGTACATGCCTGCTGGCTCAAGTGAAATGTGCATGTTTCATGGTCTCGTTTGATGTTCATGCGCAGGTCAAACTTAAAATTTGGCATGAGCATCACATTGAATTCTTGCGCCATGGAAGTTGCCGTGGCTTTGATGAAATCTGCCAATTGACCAATGGTGAGAAGATTGTCAACGTAGACTCTGCTACGTAGCATTCTGGCTTCATATCTAATGGTGGTTGATGAAGAAAGGGGCAGTTGTTGTACGTTGAAGGCTCAAAGTCCAGAGACTCAACCACTTCTTGTAACTTCCTGTACAAAAGCAAGGAAATTTACTTGAGTTTGTAGAGAGTGTTTACCAGTTTGTATACTTTGCCACTCCTGTCATCGTAGTCCTCTGGTTACTTTATGTAGATGGTTTTATCCATCTCTCCATGTAAAAGCACATTCTCAACTTTGAGCTACACCACCTCGTAGTCCATCACTACTGCAACTACTCGCATGATGAAAGTGATGGTGGAACGGCTCACGGGTGTGTAGGTCGCAAAAACATCATTTCCCTCCATAAGTGTAAATCTCATTTTCTACAAGGCTAGCCTTGAACTTGTCAATGCTCCCTTCGACTGTTTTCTTTACACAAAACGCCCAATTTACACTCACTGGTTGATAGCCAGATGGAAGTTCCATGAGTTCCCAAGTCCAGATGATGCTGGTACTCTACGTCAAGTGTTGCTTTCCATTCTGTAGCATGTTTGTTCCGTAGAGCTTCTTTCAAAGTCTTCGGCTCGGATAGAAGTGTGCTCATTCATAAAGAGTAGCAAGATGCGTGGTGGTGAAGTTGGTGTGGACATCATCCGTCTCCTTGTAGATGGAGATGGACGTGACTACCATATTTGGATCGTTGATCTCCTACTCTTATTTATGAGGGGATCAATTCCGTGAGACGTCCACCGTGCGTGCTAGCTTTATCTTGTGGTTTCCACATTGGATGCAAACCATCACGTGTGCTCACCACCTTGGGTTGTCGTGCCATACTACGAGAGTCTTATGATGAGCGCAGATGCATTTATTTTGGAAAGTGTCCAGGGCCACACGTAGGGCCACCAGTTGCTGATCCGCCACTTCACATCAAGAAGGGTAAATGGAACATTGTTTACTACTTCCACCTTCATTCTCTCCACATATGAGTCGTAAAATGTCTAGAGCAGATCCTGCTCACTTGATTACTTAGCCTTTGAAGCACAGTATGTCAAGTTCTAAAGAAATATGACGTATCTATTGGTAATGATCCAAAGTGATTCCACATCATAGATTTCCCATCCCTACATTTTGGAGCTTTGTCCGAGGAAGAAACTCCATGTTTCCTTGTCCGCTAGCATCCGCCATCGTTCCTTTTGGGCATGGAACTGAGGCATGCATCCAAAGGTACATAGCATGGAGACCTTAGGCTTGTCGTCATGCTATGCCTAGAAGGGTTTCATTCTTGGTAATGACACATGTGGCACACGATTGTATACCCACACTGCTTGTAAGAGTGCAAACAACCACCACAAGTTGTTGTGCTATGCTCCTAGGAGCATCGAATTTAATGTCTCTTTCATTGTGTAGTTCACTCTTTCTGCTATGCCATGCTGTTGTAGGATGTATGACATGGAGAATTGCTACACGATGCTAATATCATCTAGTTGAGTAGCAAACTTCGTGTTGGTTACTCTCCAACACATTCATAGTGTAAAACCTCAAACTTCTTGTTACTTTACCTTTTGGCCATCATGAGCCACTTCAAGAAGAATGTTGGAGCTTCGTCTCTTATGCGGAGAGGATTTCTCCACACCATCCTTGTGGAATCTTCAATGAAGGGCAAAAAGCAAATACACCCTTCATAGACTGTGGCAGTTGGTAGAGGACCACATATGTTGGTGTGGACCAACTTCTTCTTCCGGCTAACGTTACACTTCTTAGCTACAGGACACACCTGTCATGATAGTTTTTCCCGCATGTAATCTTCACAAAGCTCAGCTGCATCCTTGCTATCGTTGTCCTTGATGTCAAGTCGGTTGACCTTATTGTGCTTCTGCATTCCTTGTACGGTTTGGTTACTGAGTGGCCAAGCTATTTGTGCCACAAACCAAAGTCTACTCCAGAAACCTAGTGGAGACTATTGTGAATGACGTATCGGACCCTCTTGTTGGAGCTGGTACTTCAAAGTCTAGCTCAATCATGTCGTGTAGAAGAAGGCGAACTTCTACAAAGGTCTCACCATCACGGCTCTTGAGTGTCACATGTTTTTCGTTACTGACAATTGTTGCACCCTTATTTATGAGCTGTCCCATTGAGAGGAGGTTCACCGCAATTTCAGGTATGTACACACACACATTCTCAAAATTCACCTGAGCACCATTGTACCTAGTCACCGTCATCTTTCCTTTGCCTAAGGTATGCACTTGTCACTTTGTGGCCTCCAAAACAAAGCCTTTAGAGCAGGGTTCGAGTTCATGGAGGCAAGATTTGCCATGTGTAACGTGTGAACTACACCCACAGACCATGTGCCACATGTAGGTGAAATGGACCAGCTCATCACTTTGCTTTTCCGAAAGCTCAAACACTGACCTTGTGTAGTGAAACTACTTCCGTTTATCTCTATCCTACTTCTTGGCCTCCTTGATCTCGCCTTTTTATGGTTGATTCTGGTTAATGCCAGCTTCCTTCTTCTCCCCCTTTCCTCATTAGTTGTTTACTTTGTAATGTTGTTTTTTGCCTTGTTTGCTCCTTTTCCCACATCCCTTTTTACCCTCCAACTTCATGTGCCCTATCGTCTTGCAAAGAATGGCACTGAATTGCATGACATGACCCTGAGTTCTAGCCGTAACCACTATGCTTGTTGGTGTTTGATGAGGACTCAGTTAATTACTGGATAAAAGAAGAATTCTTGGTGGACTGGCTGTTCTGTGAGGGATGAGAGGAGGATTTAAGAAGGCTCCAGCCCTGGTAAGTTGTTTTGGACAGAATTCTCTCATTCTCTCTTGTCAGTTGCTAGTCATGTTGTTCATTTTGAAGCATTTTCCAAATGTATGCGTCTATGAGCTCAGCTTCGTGCTTGAACTTGAGTACCTTTAGGATGTCATCCCAGTCCCTGGTCAATTAGTTGAGGAGAAGTTCATGAATATAGGCTCGGAGACAGGAGCAACTATTACTGCAAATTGATCGCAATGTGACTTGCCCTTGTTGATTAAGGATTTCATGTTTTCAAAGTTATTCTGGTTGAGGTGCAACAGTTCCGTCAGGAGGTGGGATGTGAAGGTTGATTTTCCAGACATGAAGGTCCTCAACTAGTAGGACCAGACTTGGCGAGCTGGCTCAGTAGTCTCCTTGTACATCCCTATTGCCTACAGGATGAAAGGAGTGTCATGGTTTTCTAACACCATGAAAGCAGCTTGGTTGAAGTACGTGAATTCTGCCACCACGTTAGAGTGCGACCCTTGGGACAGAGGCGTGTAGTAGCGATTATACAATTTTGAGATGTATTGTATGTGGACAACTTGTCAGAACTTGTACACCCACATCAAAAAATTCACGCCATAAAATTTCTTAACCTTGATCTTGTGTAGATGTAGTGAGGCTACTGCTTGGGACACACCATCTTGCAGTCTTTGATATGCCTTGTCTTATGAAGTCCCATGTGGGACTATCACAAAGCCTTATGCCGTAGGCTGTCCTACACATGGTGATAATGCTACTCCGACATAGATGGGTGTTGGTTGTTTACAAAGGGTAATGACACTCATACTTGGTGCATTTGCTGGTAGTGCGCCATAGGTGGTACCATCAGAGTAGGGGGTGGTTGTTGAGTTACAAACGGTTGTGGCATGCCTCCTTTTGGTGGTATAGCTAGCTGCACCTATGGAGTCATGGTTGGTTACACGATCGGAGGAGGGCTAGATTAAGGCAAATGTGCAGACACTGCTTGTGGACCTTGTTGCCACTGCATCTGCTCATGTTGTTCCTTCTGGTACTAAAGTCGCTACTATTGAAGCTATTTTTGCAGAGTCCATGCAAGCTAGTATTTAAACTATCTAATTTGGACTGCTTGAGGCGCACGTGAGTTTTCTAGTTGTTGCTTCTATGATGCATAAGCTGCATGGATAAGTTTCTCTTGTTGACAAAGGAGCTCTTCAGTGGCAATTGGCTACCTCACCACCTCCCTCTCTTCCTCCAAATCTTGTCGGGTTGTGGTTTCTTGCTGTGCCAAATGTTGTGCCTCCTCAACCATGCTTTACACCTCTATAGCTTGGCATTGCCGTGGATTCTCTTCACCCATGTGCATACCATGTAAAAGTGATTGATCATCAAGTGTAGGAGAAGCTGACCTGGTGTTCTCCTCCTCCATGTTGCTCGTGCTTCTATGTAGGTGGGACGATGCTCATGCACGTGAAGTGGCATCACATTCGCCTCTGGATCAGTGCGTGAAGAACATCTCGACCACCAATGTAGCCTGCTACTAATGTTGCTATAATCTGTTGAGAGCACTACCTCCCACTCAGATACCATGTTGATTTTTGTGAAAAAGAGCAAGGGCCACGGCCCTTGCTAGTATTATCTTTGGGTAATCAATTGTGTAGATTTGAATAGTAGGAGAAAGAACAAGAAAGCATGGAAGGGAGAAACGGTGAATCTTAATTAGTACTAAGTATAGCCATGGTGAAAGAAATCGTAGCTAAGCTAGGCTAGCACAGCTACTGGCCCACTGAGGGGAAACACCTTACTAGGACTTATACGCCATTATGGCAAGGGTCTTAGGCCAGTCTCCACATTGTCTGGCCTACAGGGCAACCTCCACCCAGGTTGGGAGGTCGCGCCAGGCTTAAAGGGGCCTTGGAGGGATCTCCAGCAAAGTCTTGGTCTTGGGCTCCACGGTCAAAGGCTTGAGCAAAGTTGAGTTCTTGTAGAATGCTGAGATGAATTTGAACTGAGAGGAGCTCTGCCTTTTGCACCTGTGGGCCTGAAAATTTGACCATCTGAAGGAGAATGTTTCTTTTGGTGTTTTACGTCTACTACCTCTTGTACCTTCCTTAAGGGAATCTTCCTTCCAGGAGAAGCTTCCTATTGTTCAGGGTAATTATTAGCATCCGTAATTCCCTATGGAGAAGCTTCCTCTTTGAGGAAGCTTTGTGAGGTCTTAAAGTGAAGCTTCATCAAGGTTGCTTGCTCTTCAGGCTTTCCACTAATGAATTTTGATCTTACCATAAAGTTGCATAAGATCTATTGGTCAAGAGCCTCCTAAAGCTTGTACCAGAGTGGCCCATGCAAATTGAAGGCCCCAGGCTCCACGGATGTGGATGATGATCCAGTATAGACCTCATGCCAAGGGTACACGAATCCTACCTAAAGGAGTAAAGGACCCTTTAACCAGGGTAGATGTGGAGTATTGTGTAGTAGGTAGCTCCCTTCCCTGCTAAGGCTAACTAGAGGCATGCGCAACCCTTTTGTGCATGCCAGTACAATATATTACACACCATGCCCTATAAACAAATTCAAGGTTAGCTACCAGCACTTATCCGGCCTGTATAGGAGATGATTCCAAGCAGACATGGATGCGAGAGTGTAATGGAAAATCCATAAATTTCCATATGTTTCTCCTACTATAGTGCCCTATTTACCTTCTTAGATCTTGCAACAGCAAAGTAATCATACTTGTAAACAAAATGTAGTCCTTCATGCCATTTTGAGGTGAATACTTACGATTGTGACCCACGGATATCTCATGTTGACCCATTATAAGATACTTGATATCAAAGAATCTGATTATTCCATTAGGAAGGAAATAGTCTAGATGATGTACGCATCGTGCTCCCATGCATGTCTATGCTTGTAAGCTCCTTGGTGGAAAGCTAGTCAACAAACGCTTGTCGATGGTTGTTTAAAACAAAAAACCCATGCTCTTAAGTAAAACTAAAATACAAATTATGCATATCAGTTTGTATTTTATAATGCTAATGAAGTGAGGACATGCCTTCCTTGAAAAGAAATGACTTTTGGTACACACACACACACACACACACACACACACACACACACACACACACACACACACATATAGACACACAAGGCTATAAGGTGCTTTTCTTTAAGTGCATCCAGCATGGATGACCTTGATGATGCGAACTCTGTTAGCACAAGCATGAATAGAAAGTAACTTTTCTTGGTCATATGAGACCAGAATGAAAGATTTNCACACACACACACACACACACACACACACACACATATAGACACACAAGGCTATAAGGTGCTTTTCTTTAAGTGCATCCAGCATGGATGACCTTGATGATGCGAACTCTGTTAGCACAAGCATGAATAGAAAGTAACTTTTCTTGGTCATATGAGACCAGAATGAAAGATTTATGCCTCTTATTTTGTATAATTTTAACAAAATTTGTACAAAATTCTTTGCTCATATAATCCTGGTACAACCTTCATGTGCACTTTTCACTAAATGAAGAAGAAGAACGCCATTGTGTCCATGAGGGAAAAAGTCATGGGAGACGCGACTAGTGACCCATGAACTAGACTCTCCAATCTTCAAATATTAATGAACAAAGGTTGGAAAAATAGTTACTTGGGGGTTGTGACAAAATGGCAATTGAATTATATTACCTGATTTACATTATTTCAGCTTTTTTATGAGTGATGTTTTCAACCACGATGCCAGGATTGCCATGAAGAATGAATACATTGTTGGAGTATAACAACGTATAGAAAAAAGTGAAATCCCGAGCATCTTCCCTTCTTGCCCTCATGGAATCAATTTTTAACCAATCAATCTTAATCCAAAAGAGTAAGAGTTGTGTAGCGCATGGTGGGAGATGCAATTTGACGCATCCCTCCAAGTCATAAGATTTGACCATGGCGTATTGCTGCTCATTGAACTCAAGGTCGATGTCTTCTTGGAGGTTTGCAAAGTTGTGTATGGACATACAAACATAGAAGAAAGAGTATGAGACACTCAGGTGTACGGCAAAACACACGCATAGATATGTGTGTATGCATGCAAAATTACGCACATGCTCAAGAGAGAGTGGAAAAGAGGAAGAAAATTATCACCTTTTATAGTTTGAGTCTTTATAATGGGAAAAGAGCCTTCATGATGAAGTAGATGTTGTAGAAGTTGGCCTCCTCTTCTTTGGGTGGGCGTTGATATGCCCGGATGTGCTAGTTGCGACACTTCAACACCTTTTGAATGGACCATGATGTATTGTGGTAGATCAATAGGAGAAATCTGCATGCTCTCTGTATATTCCCTTCTGTTGGGAGAGATATTCCTCGAGTGTCGAGCCCAAAGTTTTCTCAAACATCATGGATAAAGAGTGTGTAACTTGAAATAATTTTTTTTTATTTGACAATGGAATCTCGTACCTTCTCTAAGGACCCTCTTACAAGCGATGAATTGTGATGGCTACTTCATTTCAAGATTCCACACTTTGACCTACGTGGATATTCCCCTCACAAAGTGTCACTCACAAACCTTCTACAAGATTGCAAAAACATTGGACACGGGAAGGCTTTTTCATCATCTAAAAAATCGAGTCCACATCTATGAACCATGGCATTTGAGAGAACAAGTAGCTACCTTCATGAAGCATCGTGGTTCATGGAGCTTCAAATTTGGTCCTTGAGGATAGAGGTTTGAACAAAGGATTCAGCTTTGAACGTTAATTCAGTGCATTTTGGATCATTGCAATGTGGTCATGGAAGCAGTCCCTTGTGAAACTGCTGATTGGTTTCAAACTGGGGAGCTTTATTTGTCTATCTGGAATAGTGAACTCGAGTTGGTCGAATGACAATGAGGGATAATGATGACGTGAAAAAAAGAGAGAGATATAGAGATATATAGATGTATAGATAGATATATAGATAGATATATATATGTATACATAGAGAGAGAGAGAGAGAGAGAGAGAGAGAGAGAGAGAGAGAGAGAGAGAATGGTTTTTATTTTGAAATAATGCAAAATAAAAAACGAGACTTGAAAATTTTCGTAATGGACTGAGTGTAGAAACATGAAGGAAGCAAGCACTTTAGGACGTTGGATCCTGAGAATGTGGGGGAGAAAATCATGGAGCAAATTTATCGACGTGCAAATGGGTAGGGTCTAGCCTCACAAGTTTGCGCTCCTTTTTGCGATCAGAATAGATGCATGGTTCTCCATTTCGAATGATGCCTTGATTATCGTTTGTAGTAAGAAGTGCTACGTATTGAGCAAGTACGTGACAAGCCGACAACACCCTCCCCACAAAAAAAAGCCCGAGGGCATCGTCTGGCATTGTCGGCAATGTATGAGGGCATGGTTGGCCGTGTAACATATCACATACCTTAATAGTATCTAAAATGTGTTTCAATAATTTTTTGACGTGTTTTTGGCTTTTCGCCTAATTGGATAGCATACATTTGTCCTTCTCCCTAGCTTGTGTTTTCTTCATCTTTGGTGATTTGTCCCTAAGTTGTGTCGTGCGTGTGGGACACATTCAAGTCCCTAGGAAGAATTCGTGATTCATTGCGTGATCAACACCGAAAAAATCCATACACGCACACACCGTAACGTAGACCAAGTAGCGACGTCGCTGCATGCGCAGAACAGTGGGAAATTTCAGACGACTAACTTTGAATTTCGCTATTCACTCAATATGCGCTCAACCAGGGTAGAGATAGACCCTTGACCAAAAAAAATGTCCTTCCGGTTAACAGAAGTTCACAAAATTTTCCTTGTTTATTTTTGGCCTGCCTCCATGACTATTTGCCCATAACTTTTCTCTCAATAATATTCCCCAAACTTTTCTCTCAACCTTTTCAAGTACTAGTACGGTATGCGCGGGAACCAAACCATGTGGTTAGGTTCCCACTACTATTCCGAGCCTCCTCCCGCTCAAATCAGTGGCCAGCTACCGCTGACTACGCAGTAGAGGAACAACCTAAAACTCGGGGTACTTCTTCCGAGAAGCAACGACTGGTGGCAAAGAGCTTGGCGATTGCCGAGCCGGTGGGCCAGCAACTTCAGCAGCAGCGGCGGCTGCGGATCAGCGGCGGAGCGGCGGCGGCGGCGGCGGCGGCGGCGGCGGCGACGGCGGCAGTAGCAACAGTAGCAGCAGTCGCCGGCCGAGCGTGCAGAGATGTTGCAGCTGGGTGAACCTGTGGACGATGTCGTTGGAGAAGGAGCAGCAGCAGCAGCAGCAGGATTGACATCAGGACAGGCAGGAGGAGTGAGTGGCGTCGTGAGTGCGGAGGGAGAGGCGGAGGCTTCTGGTGATGCTACCGCTGCTGCTGCCGGTGTTGAGGATGGCGAAGATAGTGCCGACACGAGGGCGGTTGTATACCGAGGGGACCAGGCCACCCCCACGAGCGCGCAGCGGCAGCGCGTGCCATGGAACAAGAAGAGGCGGCGGTGCGACATGGCGCGCAAGAGGATGGGATTTTCGCGCGATAGAGTACAGAGGCAGCTGCGCCGGGAGAGGGAGGGCATGCGCACGCCTTCTCGGGCTCGCGCAGGGGAGGGGGAGGGGGAGGGCGACTGGGAGGGTGCAGCGGCCGTGACGGTAGCTACAGCAGGCGCAGCAGCAGCAGCAGCAACAGCGGCGGCGGCGGCGGCCGTGGCTGTGGCAGTGGGTCCTGTGGCTGAAGCAGGAACGAGGAGAAAGTGGTCGGCCGTTGGTGGCTGCATGGCGACACACACCCCTCCCTGTCTGGTATGCAGTGGTGGACTGCGTCTGCGTGTGGAGTGAGAGGGATAGGGGAAGGGGGGAGGTGGTGGGCA
>SZWC01000292.1:119866-157947 GCA_023375785.1 Penium margaritaceum | reverse complement strand
AAGGGGGAATGGGGGAGGGGGAGAGGAAGGGAGGCCAAGGGATGTGGGGAGGGGAGAGTGAGGAAGGGGTGGAGAGGGACAGGGGAGTAGGAGGGAGGAGGAAGCTTGAAAAGATGTTGTGCTACTGTGGGAAAGACTATTTTATGCTGCCTCACTCACTTGGACTTCTCGCCTGAACAGCGTTGGCCGCTCAACTGTGAGAGGGAAGGCTCGCATTCTCAAGTTAGCGCCAGACCTGCTCTGTGAAGTGAGTAATGACTGAGTTGACAGCAAGAATGAGGTTTGGGGAGAAACCCCTCCAACACTAACTTAGGCCTTCACCTCTGTAAGGATTTTTACTCAGTCTACAAACCAATCAGGGAAATACACATTTTCTAGCCTATGGGGTTTTCTTGGTGAGCCCTGCCAGAGGACCGATAGGCCCAAACCCGGGCGTCATCCACTTTTCCTCAAAACTGGACCATACCAAAATATGCATGCTGCGAACACAGACGTGTAGTCAGAATCAACTAGAAAATTTTATAGAGCAAGGTTATGGCTGCCTGAACCTCCGCAAACTCTATGCTACTCAGAGCGGCTGCTCTGAGCAATCACCTATTACTGTCGGCGACATGAGTGACGGTGGCTGCTGCCAATGGAGCTGGACGCGCATTGCTACCAAGTGGGAGACTCCACATGAGGAGACGGACATCACACCTCCCACAACCATGCAACGTCCCCTCCACCGCTTAGTGTCCCACGTGGTCAACATCTGCCGAGTCAATCGTCTGCACGAGCATGTACACCAGCCGAGAGGTCACAGCACAGATCACTGAGATAGTGCACACGCAAATCAGACCACTCCCGTGGACACCAGTGTGTATACACGTGCAGAGGTTATCCATCGACAGCATACAACACAAATTAGACTCCCTCATGCTCTCATGTCCCCAAAGTCAAGCAAGTCCACACAAGTGCGAGGATGAGCACACGAAGAGTGAGGGCATACATGAGGTAGCACAGGGTAAGGGAGCTCATCGATACAAGACAGTACACTCATGGATGTAGGCCAACCAGACTAACAGCCTTTTTGAACGATGCATGCATGATGGCCTTGGTCAAGAAGTCGGCCAACTGTCGCACCGTCCGGACCCACACAATCCAGATGATCCCTTCATGCATCAAAGTGCACACGTAGTGATACTCCACATTGATATGTTTTGTGCACGTGTGATGAGTGCCATCATTCTCTCTAATGGCGATGGCGCTCTCATTGCCACAATGTAGTGTGATGGGCGATGCAGGCTGACGAAACTCACACAGTAGACGATGGAGCCACACACCCTTGCATGCACCAGCGTCCAATGCCTCGTACTCTACCTCTGCAGTACTGTGTGTAATGCACCCCTGCTTGTCACTACATCACGAGATAGTTGTGCCGCCAATCAACAAGATCCATCTAGTACGGCTCTTGCCATCTATGCTCCCAGCCCACTCACTATCCGTATAGCCTTCAGCAACTACGAACGGCCGGTGGTGAAACGGCAATCCACGACATGGGGTGGAAACAATGTATCGCACCACGTGAATCGCTACATCTAGGTGCAGCTGGTGTAGGGACGAAGAGAGCTGGGCCAGTGCGTTCACGATAAAGGCAATGTTATGTCGTGTGGTGGTGGCGAGGAACATGAGTGACCCAATGACACGAAGGAAGGTAATCACGTCCACGCTCATACCCAATGTGCCACCATCAAAAGAATCTAGCTTGATCTGGCCGTCTGGGGTTATGGGAGAGCATGCATTGGGTACGGTTGGTAGGAGGTTTGCAAAGCGCTAAGCCAATGTTTTCACATAGGCTACCTAATGCACACAAAGAATGCCGTGGGCACGGTCACGCTTGATCTGCATGTACAGAAACATGTGCATGTCTAGGATCTTTCATCTTGTCTGTGGACTACAACACATCCTTCACTTGCTGGAAAACAATGAGGTCACGAGATCCAATGAGCAGATTATCCACATAGAGGAGCACGATGACAAGGGTGGTGCCCACTTAGATGAAGAAGAGAGCTAGATATACGGCATTACGGATCAAGCTACCCTTCAAGAGGGTACGGCTGATCTCGGTTTTCTAGCACCTGGGCGACTGCTTGAGGCCATAGAGGGCCTTCCTTAGTCGCCAGACACCACAAGTGCCATCCTCAATACCTGGGGACTGGACCATGTAGAGCTCCTCACCATCGAGATCACCATGCAAGCCTGGTTGAAGTCTACTCCTAGCACCCGTGCAAAGCCTTTGGCGGTTAGTCGGGCTTTGTACTTGTCCAGTGTGCCGTCCGGCTTCTACTTGCGACAGAAAACACACTTGGCTCCAATGGTTTTACCGCCTGGGTGCAAGTCGACCAGCTTGAATACAACATGCTCTTTGATAGTAGCCAATTCCTCCTTGCAAGCAGTGTCACACGATGTAGTGTCAGGTGCAGCCCTAGCCTCACGGAGGCTTTGTGGATCGGCTGCTTGCAAAGATAGCCAGGCTAACAACAGACAATTGGTGCCAAGGCATGCTGGAGCACGCGACAATGAGACTAATACAGCACGTCGATGCTCGTGAGAGATCAGGACATAGCCCAATGCGGATCCAGGATGAAGGTCCACTGTGACAACAGCAAGCACAGTTAGACACAAAGCCTTCGTTCCTGGATCCCCACTCACCATAATGTGAGAAGGGGATGTGGGAGGGAGGCTAGTAGCCGGGGGTTGCCGAATGTTGGGGGGACACATGCCTCATGGAGGCACTGGGGTGCGTGGACGAAGACAACCACTTGGAGTGCGTGAGTATATTGGACCAGCACTAAAGGAGTGGGTGTGCCGAGGTCAAGGAGGCAAGGACACCACGGGTCGCTCCACTGGAGTGACCGACGCAAGAAGGCTGCTCAATTGGTCGACAGAGGCTACAACTGGAGTGACTGAATCGGTCGCCTGGGTTGCCAAAAAGGTGGACTCGGACGCCTGGATGGCGGAGTCTACGGCCGAATAAGTGGACTCAGTCGCCTAGTCGGCCGAGTAAGCAGCCAAAGAAATGGACTCAGATACGTGGCCAACACCTTGAGAAACATCCTCATATGAGGACTTGGGTGTAGTGGGGGTGTCTGGTGTGTGTGGAGGCATAGGTGACGTGGTGGAACCAGGGACTTTAGACACTAACAAACAAGGAGCAACATCGTGCACTAGTGTAGAATCTCTCCCACACGATTGTGGCGACATGCCCGGAAGGGTTCTGGCATGTACAAAAGGGAAATCGCATGAAAAAACTCCTCAAAGTCAGGGCATCATGCGACTCGATGATGTGATGCCAGACAGGATCCCAGAACCTTTACCAATTGACAAGACACCCCGAGAAAGGTATAGAATCGACCACGGGGAGCCAGCTTGCCGTCTCGTTGGTCCTCTAGAAGCCTGACGCTAGCAATGCAACCCCAGACGCGAACAAGATGAAGATCTACGCATTGTCCACACCAAGACTGATAGGGAGTGATAGGACGAGGCAAGGGGCCGTAGGAAACTCTGTTCCAAACCCAGGTCATGTACGACATGGCCTTGAAGAAGAAGCCCTCGGATAAACCAGACTCAATTCACATAGTGCGGACCACATCAGCCATGGTGTGGATCCAGTGCTCAGAGACGCCATTCTGCTCCAGTGTGTAAAGCGCAGATGTCTCATGTTTGACACCATGGGTCATGAGGATAGCATCCTCCTACCCCGTAAACTCACTACCTCGGTCAGAACGTAAACGGAAAAGGGGATGATCACACATGTGTTCTGCGATGAGCAGCCAATCACAAACCGCAGTCGGTGTGTCGCTCTTCTGCCCGAGTCACATCACCTATCGAGAACGAGAGTAATCGTCAGTGAGGGTGAGAACGTAACAACCATTCTCCACAACAGACTTGATAGGTTGAGGACCCATGAGGTAAGAATGGACCAGCTCAAGGGGGTGGGAGGCGCAAGAAGTGGAGACAGGATAAGATGACCTCTGCATCTTGCCTTGACCATTATGGATGTATTCAGTTTTACAAGGCAACTGAAAGGTAGATAGATCAAGGCCAAGAGCAGACTATGTGCAGAGCATGCTCTGAATGGAAGAGTTGTGTACGTGACACAGGCAACGGTGGAGGAGGTAAGTGTGCTGTGGGGATAGAGTGCTCGTAGCAAACACATTCGCCCCGTCCAAAGACATGGGTGAAGGCACGAAAGAAAGACAAGTGATGTACAACAAGTCATCACGAGACTCTGCACACAACATCAGATGACCAGGTGGATGTAAACTAACTATGAAAACACCAAGGGAGTGCAGAACGTCCATGCTTATGCGGTTGAGAGCAGTGACGGACAGAAGGCTGAGCTCAAGGCTAGGCACATACGGCACATCAGTGACGTAGATGTCGCTAGACGGATCCCGAAAATGGACAACACCAACACCAAGAATAGGAAGCACAATACCAGACCCAGTCCGAACACTCTAGATATTGCCAACCTGGCCAAGAATACTGAACGCTTGACGACAAGACTTCATGTGATGCGTAGCGCTAGAGTTAATGATCCAGGTGCCATCAGGGTCGTAGGCAGATGCAGTAACATTGCACTAAGCGAATTGACATGACGCGAGCAATGGGCGCTACAAATGAGACCGGGACGTAAAGTGTGGCTGCCAATCAAGCTAGGAAACATCATCCAAGAGGGGGATGGGAGCATAACAGTTACTTACAGGATGATCGCCGCGACATACAAGTCGTACTTCCCTGCGGCTGACGAGGGGAGATCCTGAGGCAGCACGCAATGAACTGCTCAAGCTGGTGCTCACGAGCATAGGGCCCGGGAGTCAGGGGGTAGTGCGGCGTGGCCATACCAAAGGGAGGAGCTGAGGTGTAGCTGAGCTGTGATGGTGGAGGTGATCACGCCGGATACAAAGTCCATGCAATAACAGGCCCTATCGAAGGCATGGGAGGTGTCGGGGATGTAGTCAAAACTGCTGCCGTGCCGATGGAGGAGGCGGATGCCAAGGAAGTGGAGGTAGCACCGGCAAGAGAGAGAATCGATGGTGGCTGCAACGGTACCAAGGTGACGCTCCCGCTCGTGATGCATGGCACTAACGGCACGAGACTTGTCAGTATGTGATGGACAGGTGTACCAACCATGACCCTGTTGGCCATAGTTGTGGCACACAAGAGAGCTGCTACAGGAGGATCTACAGTCGGAAGGCTGCTGGGTCTTTCCCTTCCCCTTCTTTCCACACCCCCCCTTGTTGCTACAAGCACCACTCGTGGCTCCAGCAGCACGAGGGGTCTTGAACGACGTAGGCGTATGAGAGGCAAAGCTGACTACTACTAATGCCTCTATGTCTCCACGCTACACACGAGTGTGCTGATTGCCTCCTCCCATTTAAAGCATCTGGAATAGAGCCAGGACATCAGAGTGCTCTGAGATGCCATGGCATAAAAAATATTGACGTTGAAGTCTGCGTAGTTGGGGGTTCTGCCGTTCTTGATGGTGAAGAGGGCGGCTAGCGGAAGTGGACCAGCCTTGCTGAGCGGACACAGAAGATCCTCTGCACGGCACCAATAGGCGGTGACGGACTCAGAGTTACCCATCTTGAGGTCGTTGAGGCTCCTTAGAAGGCGAATGATGATGGCCTGGTCAGGACCATAATCAGGACATGTGGGGTTGGTCCAGGACTCACGGGGGTCCGTGCTGGTTGGCGCCAGCAATAGGATCGCCGATGAAGGGCTGGAGTTCGGTGTGATCACTATCTGGTGCGGCGAGGAGAAGGGCCCTAGCTGCACGGCCTGCGTCAAACACCTGCTCGGGGACGGAGGAGTCGTACTTCAGGGTATAGTAGGGCCAGAGACCCTCACCTTCAGCCCACAATCAAAACAACAGGTCGTAGGACGCAATCTTTCCAATCTCAAGATGGGGTGCTGGTATAACAAAATCCTTTGGCCTGCACTGAGTACTAGCCGCAGTTTCAAGAGACCCTATGACTCTAGAGACGGACTGTTGTTGTTGCATCTGTTGGGCTACTGTCTCAGCCGCGGCAGAGACTCTAGGACCAAGCTAGCCAGGAAGTGGCGGCTGAATGGGTGTGGCTTTTGTGAACAGACGGTAAGGTGGCTAGGAATGTGCACAAGTCTTCAACCTATTTCTGGAGAGCAGCGACAAGGTCAGTCAGTGGCGTTGTGTTACTAGAGGTAGACTGCGTGGCAGTAGCGGTACCGGGTCCGGCCATGGTAGCGAGCGGTGGACAGTACCATCAGTATTGTGTCTGTTGTAGTTTGACAATAAAAGTTGTCAAAAGAATTTAGTGACTAATTTTGTGGAGGAGTTGATTCAAGGAGAAATTATTTTGTTCTTTATCAAAAAACCCTTCCATTTTGTGGGTATTGTCTTTGAGGACTTTACTCATGTACCCATTTCTTCCCTTGCTGGTGGTTGGTGGCCGGCAATCCCTCTACCCTCATGATGTCAAGGATGGAGGGAACTGCACGGAAGATGACGTAGCTTCGACGTAGCTTCCACAGCTGGCTTGGCTGTGGTTGTAGTTACAGCTAGGCCCCCGTCCTTGCACCTGCCAAGGTGGTGCTACGAGGGCGGCCGCCGCTGTTGTAGTCGCCACTGCTGCAGGGCTGTTGCTGCCGCGGGACTGCTGCTAATGCTATTGCATTGGATGCTACTACCACTGCTGTGTGGTGTTGCCACAAGCTGCTGTTGTTGTTTCCGTTGCTGCCGTTGCTGATGCTGCTGCCGCTACTGTTGTGGTTGCTGCTTTACTCTGCTATAGCTGCTGCCGCACGCTGCTCCTGTTGCTACTGTGTTGCTGCGCTGCTACTACTGTACACTACTCGCTGCTGCTGTGCTACAGTTGCTCCCCCTGCATGTGTGCAGGTGGCAAAGGTGGCTGCTCTTCACTGCCACATAGCAGCGAGCGAGCACGCTGTGGAAGCGTGTAATTTTTTTCTCTTGTCTCTCGTTTTCCTGTCTTGCCATGGTGCTTCCTCAATAGTTAACCTGGCTGCACCAGGCTGGAGAGGAGATGCTGGAGAGAACAACGCGTCATTGCTAGGAGGGAAGAGAGAGATTTAAGGAGGGAAGAGAGGCAGTGGGGAAACTTCCCTGCTGCGTGGCGGTGTCGTTGCCGCGTGCGTTGGCTCCGCCGTCGGCGTCGTGCTGCTTTGCGTTGGCCGCGTGACAGACAACGCTACCACCGTCGTTGGGTCAATGCCGCAAAGACAATTTTGGCTACATTTCCCCCACATCGGGAGCGTTTTGAAGCCTCCATCAGGACAGGCTAACAAGCAAAGTTTCGGCAAAGTTTTTCCTGCAATGGAGCGTATGGGGGTCCGCCAACGATGGCTGGAAGCTGTACGCCGTTGCTGCTACTCAGTCTACTACATCTTCTACGCTAAGGCTCTGATACCAAGCTTGAAATGATGCTGCGCTAGTCTGGGCAAGACTATTTTATGCCACCCCACACACTTGAACTGGAGTGTGTGGCCTGCGATGCCCAGACTTAGCGCCTGAACAGTGCTGGCTGCTCAGTTGTGAGAGGGAAGGCTAGCACTTGAAAGTTAGCGCCAGAATTGTAGTTACAAATGAGTCATGATTGAGTGGACAGCAAGAATGAGGTTTGGGAATATATCCCTTCCACACTAACCTAGGCCTTGACCTCTGTGAGGCTTGTTACTCAGTCTACTGACCAATCAGGAAAATGCACTGTTATCTGGCTGTGGTGTTTTCTCAGTGTGCCCTGCCAGAAACTGACAGCCCCAAACTCGAACGCAGTCCGTTTTTCCTAAAAAAAACCATACCAAATTATGCACACTGAAAATACATTCATGGATTCAGAATCAGCTAGAAAATTCACAGAGCAAGGCTATGGCTGCGTGAACCTCGGCAAACTCCATGCGACTCAGAGCAACCACCTATTACTGTCGGCGACATGAGTGACGGTGGCTGTTGACGATGGAGCTGGAAGCGCACTGCTACCAAGTGGGAGACTCCACATGAGGAGACGGAAAGCATGCCTCTCACAACAATGCAATGTCCCCTCCACCGCTCAACGTCCCACGTCGTCAACGTCCGCCTAGTCAGTCGTCTGCACAAGCATGTACAAGCATGTACAAGCATGTACACCAGCCGAGAGGTCACAGCGTAGATCAGTGAGAGTGCACACGCAAATTACAACAAAAGGAGAAGGGGGGAGGGAGGAGGGGGAAGGGTGGAGGAGAGAGGGGGGAAGGGGGGGAGATGGGAATGGTGGAATCATTACAAACATTGAAAGTACCGTCCATAAACTCTGTTTTTACTACAACAACATCCTTAAGCATTACACAAGGTGAAAAATTACAATGTTTTAGCATTTTAGGCAGCCTTCTATGAATGGTTGCAGCAGCTGACCGCATTTACAAAGCCAACTACAACACTCGGATGAACATATACAACGTTTAGCAACCCCAATGCCACAACTATTACCGTGGTGATGGGAATTCAAAGTTGGAAAAAAACAGGGAAATTTTAGAGGAAAGCCGGATCACGTATTGCATGATTGTATGAAGTGGTATCAACATGAAAAAAAAAGGGGAGGAGGAGAACTTGCAAAAAAAACAGACAGCCGGAAAGCCACAAATGGCAATAATAGACAACGAAGCTCCTATTTAGTCAAAGAAATCTGTGTCAACCAAACTTCCATCTAAAGGGCTCAAGACACAATGGTTTAGGATCCCTGGGATTGCAAAATTTGACGAGGGTAATGAGGGAAACCAGTTGGTAATACTACTACAGGCACAGCCTCCTTGATTTACCAAGGAGTCTCAAAACAATACCGTCAATACTGACTTTATTGGGTAGGGAGGAACAAGATGTTTCAATTCCTGGCTCTGAAGGCCAAACCAGGGATGTGGGAAAGAAAATCCATGGACGGAAGACGACAAGTTTTTTTTTTTACTTTGTGAACCTCTCCTACTATGAATTAGGGAACTACATCTAGTGGAATTGCCAAATGAGTGACCACATAATCATCTTTGGATAAAATTTCCTCTGTCAGAAGAATTGGAGATGGGACAAGAGGAGTGGCGTAGTCTACAGCAACATTGGTGGAAGAAAATGACACGCGCCGCTAATTGAGTGCCCCACAATGTAACGACGGTTACGGGAAGGAGTACAAGAGGAGCCAACAAAGGAAGTTGCAATGACCACAGCACAATGACACACTATATCCACATCGCTTGACGTGGCTAAAATATGTCTGAGGACCTCACGTGTGTCTATTCCACATGGAACATGGAAAATACTATGAGATCGCTGCAACTAATGAATTAGACTCAACGTCCTCGCCGATATCAAAACTGGCAAGGTTTGGAGACGTATGAAATGAATTAACACCACTAATTGAATAGTTTGAAGGATTTTATCCAAGGAGCTACCCCAAGAGCTCCCTCCCCAACGGGACAAAAACGAACAGATCAACCCGACGCCTAGTGGTAGACTAAGGATGAAGGGGACCTATTGGATGAGTGACCACGAGGTGACCGAGTTTAGAGACCAAGTAGAAGAGATGCCTATGCAGGGCTTCATCCACCCTTTCACTTCACCAGACATATGATCAGTGTGCTTGTGAAAACTAATACCAGCAAAATGTGAATGTGCATAGTCACAACATTACTCGAGAACCACTACCTCTTCCATGACCAGAAAAGCTTTTTGACCAACTTCAAGGGGTACACATTTCATCAAGATTGACCACCAGAGCGGCTCTCAGTGGATCTGTGTACCTGATTAGGACATAAGAAGGCAGTGTTCCACGCGTGCTATCTACACTTTGAGTTCAAAATCATGCTTTTTTCACTCTCAGATGTCATCATGACATTTATGGTGGCAAGAAATAACATAGTTTGACCTTATCAAAAAAGACATTGTTTTCATCTACCTCAAGGGCATCCAGGTGTACAGCTGCATGCTCAACATACTGGTCATCTTTGGAAAGCCCTCAAAGTCCTAAAGGAGACAATTATTTAATAAAAAGTAAAGTGCATCTTCATTCCCTGCTCGATCAAGTTTTGGTCCGTATCATCAGCAGCGAACAGATTACGATGGAGCCAAAAAAAAAGGTGACAAAGATCTCCGATTGGCCAACGTCCACCAGGATTCAAGACGTCTAAGATGATTTATGATTGGTACTCATCCCCTTCTACCATCAGTTTGTATAGGATTGCATGAGAGTTTTAGTGCTTCTTCAATCACATTCGTGAATCCACTATGTGGGGTTGAGAGGACAGTGATCAAGAAGCATTCAAATGTTTCAGAAATGCTCTGCCCTATCAGCAGCCTTATGATTGGAGAATCCAGTGGTGGACTATATCATAGCCACCAATGCAATCAGAGTCATTTTCCTCCAACACAACGGTGGTGGAGAACAACTGGTCACTTATACATCCTAAGAACTACACGTGCCAGGAATGAACTACGCGGTGGACATAAAAAGATTATTGGCAATCATACGTGCATTCAAAAGCATGGTGATGCTACTTCAAATGGAGAGAACGTATTGTCTGCACCAACCATAATACATTCAAATGTTTAAATACTCAGCCAAATCTGGACCGTATATAAACTCAATGAATGGAGTTCTTTGGGTGTAACTTTGACTTTGTCACTAAGGAACAACTTGGAGAAACAAATCCGGCGGATGCTCTCAATCAGCAACCAGACCTGGTGGCCGAGATCAACGCACTACACATTGAAAGAGATCCATACCTCCGCCGATAATTTCCCAGGGGTAACAACGAGTTTTACATGTACGACAAAACCAATTTCTGGTTCGACGGAATCTATAGGTGATTGAAAGTCACTCGCCAAGTCCTCGTACCACCAAGAGAAAACATACAGAGTATGGTATCAAATGAATGCCACGAAACCGGTCTCTGTTGACACTTGAAACATTGACAGGAGCTGATGACTCGCTATGGTAGTCGGATCCATCTATGGATGACATTCCATCCTCGGAATGATCGGTAAATTGAGTGAACCAATCAAACGCTTGATAAACTGCTCTGAAATCTGTGCAAGCCACATGGCACTGACTGGGAAGTCAAGCTACCAACTTTCGAGGTCGCTTATAACTCCTCCGGAGAAACCTCCGTAGCAACGGGTATAATGCCTTTCATTGTTGTTTGCAAAATGCTACCTATAACTTTGATAGATTTGTAGAATTCAAGCAACTTACTGTCATCCAACATCGGCTGGTGAGAAATTTTCTGTATCTAGTAAAAAATACATAAAAAGATCACCATATCACAAGCCGTGATGAAGAAAGCAGCCGACAAGCATCGGTGAGACACAGAGTTCCAAGTTGGTGATTGCTTCCTGCTCAGCTCTACAAACATCTAGCTAGGGCAAAATTTCACAAACCTAAAACCTAAATGGTTTTGTCTATTCTTCATTGAGGAGATGCGAACACCTGTGATCGCCAAGAATTGTCTACCTCACCTCATGACTGTCCACTTGGTATTACACATGAACCGACTGAAACTATACCGGGGTCCGATGGAGTACTTCCTAGAAAGGGACATACCTTTGCCACCATTTGTGGAAGCAAAAGAGGGCACGGAGTAAGAGGTCAAGGACAAGGGCCATGATGAAAGAGTGTCTTGTCAAATTGGTAGGGCTACAATGCATCACACAACAGTTGGGAGCCCTACGACAACCTTGGGGATGTCGATCCACAACAGAGATTGATTGCCATTTAAGCTGGCATGGACCTACGTCTCACAACGCGCAAGGAAATCATGGTTGAAATTGGGAAAAGTGTTATGTCCTTCACTTACACGAGTCCCTAAAGTTTTTGCATGGGTCTGGCGTGTGGAACATTTTATGGGATAAATAGAAAATTTATCATATTTTTGAAGGATAAATTTTCCCTGTTGCTTTGTGGAGAATGGAAAGATAAAGTTGGCATGAAGGACATTCTTTCATATCACTCTCTACTCGCCTAGTGGACACGCTAGGTCCATTAGGTTCATGACGCATCTTGAAAACAAATACCATGTGACTAACCCATCCATTTCTTGCTTGGTTCATCTCAACCAGAATGGCTAAGGTGACCATTAGGTTACTAATCTGAATAGCAAAGTTCTTTTCCACAGTTGTTCCTAAGAGGGCCCAGTGTCGTTACACTGGCTTTAGAGCCAAAACTTCCACACAAAATCTGCCGTGTGTTTCTGATCTGGCTTCAAGTGATCTGGCACTAAGAACAAGAGAGATGCCCTTTTGTGGTGAAAACAAATACCGTCCAATCGGCGAGATAGATCCCATAACTGGGTCTTAGGACAACGAGCCCAAAGCAAAAAATTGAATTCTTCAAAGATCTTCATGAAAGAAAGGAAAAAATGACATGTTGCCTCCTTGCATTGCAGAATGGGCCTCGTGCAATTGACTGCAAGAAGCTGTGACACACCTATCATGTGGGCCAGGATGAAAAGCAAAACAACCACCCTCGGGATGGACCACCCCGAGGAGGAGAGGGGGCCTTTCCTTTATCTCCCTTGTTTCAGGGATTAGAGGCCCTATGGGAGAGGGGTCTATCTCACCACCCCCTCACTCAAGGGGTCGAAAACCCTTTGAAGAGAGATTAGGATTTATGTTCTCCACCTTTTTTAACTTGTCAAAGGACCGATTTCCTCGGAGGAGAGGAGGGGGTACTCCCCCCTCTCCAGCATTTGAGGGGATAGAGGACCCATGGGAGAGAAGAAAACCTCCCTCTCCCCGCGCTAGCGGCTAACAGTCCCTTCACAGAAGAAGAGGAGACATTTTCCCTTTTCTCACTCATCAAAGACCGTCGGTCCCAAACAAGAGGAGGAGGCATTAAAACTCCCCCTCTCCATTTTCAGAGGGGATAGATGGCCCAGAATGAGAGGAGGGGGCATTATCTACCCTCTCTATCCTTTTTGGAAGGAGCTGATGAACCGAAAGGGGGAGGAAAGGGATGACCATCGCCTCTCTCTTCGACATCTGTTAATGGGGCAAGGAAGATTTATCCTCCCCTTTCACGTCCCAGTGGAGGGGGCACAAAGGCCAAGAGGAGAGGATAGAGGTACTCTTCTCCCCCTCATTTTAGTGAAATGACAACCTTAGACGGGGGGGGCGGGGGGGGGGGGGGGGGGGGGGGTTGTTTACCCCCTCTCCCTGAATGAACGGGACTGTTGGCCTTAAAAGAGGGAAGGACTGCCTTAGAGGGGAGGAGCTCCTCTCCCCCTCCTCCCAGTCCACAATGTGAGCTGCTTCAGAGGGGGGCGGAGGGGAGAGACCTCCTCCCTCATGACAGGGGAGAAGGTTCCTGCCATTTTTCCTCTCCCATGGAAGTAACGGCCACGAACGCCAACATGTGTTATTTTCCATGTTTGCCATGCCAAGTCTAAGTCGGTGCCAAGTCGCCAAGTCGGAAGTCGAAAGTCGGCACTTGCTGACCCAAGTCGACTTTGCCATGAAAGTCGTTTCTTAGTTTTGCAAGGATAGGCCCTCAGGCGCCTAAATTTTGCAGTTTTCATGAGCATGTGAACATTGTCACCTCTTCATCTGCACCTTTTCTACACCTTCCTGGCAACCTGCCATATTGAACACCTCCATACATACAACCTTTCATAGTGAAGATCTACACTGATTCTCTTGTTAGAGCTAGCCTTGTGTCTCAATTCAACACTTGTCACACTATCATTCTCCAATGAACTGACATGTACATGATGTTAATCCAGGTCATGAGAGGGTTGCCACTCTATCCCTCCGGGCAATCATCACATTGCACCATGGCATACTAACTTACGGGCAGATGAAGCATGTAAAGCAATGATTGCAAAGCAGACAATGGAACTTGAAATCAAAAGCATAGTTGAAGCATAGAAATGAAATAAAAATGTACATTTCAGCTTCCTTTCCAAAGGTGCTTAGATCCTTGCACACTAGCTACAGCAGCTACACCGTCTGTAGCACGTGACATTGTTCCTGTTGCTACTCCTGATGTAGAGCCTACTGCTGAGGCTGTAGCTATACCTGAGGCTGCAGCTCTTGCTGAGGTTGCAGCTCTTGCTGAGGCTGCAGCTGCACCTGCTGTTGCAGCTCTTGCTGAGGCTGCAGCTACACCTGAGGTTGCAGCTTTTGCTGATGCTGCAGCTGCTACAGCGGTGCTCCTAGTAGTTCCAGCACTTGCTCCAGCTGCTGCCACAGCTGAGGATGCTAGCAGCCTCAACATCCTTGCGCTTGCGAACACGTTGCCGAAGGATCCTTGACACCTACCCCACAGCTGCATCTGCAGCCTCCTCTATCTCCTCATTTCTCCCATCATCTCCATTATCCTCCATCTGCCATTCTCCTCGTCCTCCTCAACATCATCCTCATCATCGGTGTCCACAGCTTCAGCTGCCCCTGTCCCTCCTGCCACCTTGCACAAGTCTGGGTCGTCAGGGTCCACTGCATTTGCAATGGCAGGGTCCCACTCGAAGTCGCAGCCGTCGTCATCCTCCACTTCACCATCCATGTCACTCCCACTCTCCCCTGCCTCCTCCTCCGCAGCCTCTGCGAGCTCTGCTGTCATCTTCTTTGCCTTCTTCTTACCGTACATCCGTGTCAGATGCACGTTTGTGCGGACCAGCATCTCCAATGTTGACACTTTCAGGCGGTTGCGGCGGGCCATCTGGATCAGCTCATGCTTGGAGAAGACACGCTCGTTGTTGCTACTACTACAAGGCTGTGCCAGCAGCTTCATGCTAAGGGCTCACAGAATGGGAAGGCCCGTCATGTGGCGGGCATGCCACCTGAACGCAGGCAACTTGCCCACCACCACCAGCTCCACCGCCTCCTTGGCCCGCAGCACATCCTTCACCTTGGAGGGCTCCTCCTCCAAGGAAACTCTTCCGTTCTCAAATGCCTCGAGCTCCCCAACCAGGGCGTTGTGGTCGCATCCCTCGGGCACCGGCGCCACGACCACCGTGTTCCACGCCTCCACCACCTTCTCATCCCCATCAAACTTGTGGCCGAAATGTTACGGGTGGCAACGACGTGCTGCGACATAGATGGGACAGGACATCTGGTTTGTCCAGCGAAAGCTGAGGGGGGATGCCATGAACTTCACCCACTCAGGGTTGACTGGGGCACGCCGGCTGCCACGGGACACAGCAAGAGATTTCAAAGACTCAGTGGCATCCAACAGCGCTTCAAAAACAATGCCCGCAGTGCACCCTGAACTGTCAGCCTTGCGTATTGCAAGGACAATTGGCAGCATGAGCCTTGGCATTGCCTTGACCTGGACCCAGAACACCCCCATCCTCACAATCCTGCGCACTTCCTTTTTTTTTGCCTTCCAACCAGCATCCTTGCCCACACTCCCAAAGTCAGTCCACCTAGCACTGCTCAAAATCTTCACCGGTGTCTCCTGCAAGGTCAAGAGCCTCTCAAGCATCTTGTGCACTGAGCGAAAATGAGTAGCAACAGAAGGCAACAGGACCAGCCCACCCTCGGCCACCAGCCATGACCTCAAAATTTCCTTGTTTCTAAAGAAAGAGACAATGCGCTCGCTCTTGGAGATGACATTCTGCCCCCACTCTGTCTTTGCAGCATCCTTCAACACACGATCAAGGGAGTGAGCAACACAGTGGCTGAAGAACACTGTAGGGTACTTAAGCCTGAGCTCATTATAGGCCTTCTTGTTTGTTGATGCGTTATCGGTGATAACCATCACCACCTTCTCAGCGCCCACCTCTACGATTGCATGGTCGATGACTGCAGCCACGTGGTTTGCATCTCTCACCACCCCGCTGGCATCCCTTGAGAAGAGGTGCATGGTGCCTTCTGCGTTGGTGGCCACTGCATAGTAGATTGGCCGGATTTGGATGTCCGACCACTCGTCAACCCCAAGCGACACGCCGAAAACGTCCCAGCCTTCTCGCAGCAGCATCTCCAGCTCTGCTAGCTCTGCGTCCAAGTCCGGGAGCAAGCTGTCTGTCACAGTGCCCTTGGCGGGCAGCCTGAAAGCTCCATTCGTCTTACGTGCATCCTCCACCAGCTCGAAGACGGGGCCGTCCTGGCAAAAGGATAGTGGGAGGGCGTTCTTGGCCATCACCTTCACAATGGTGCGCTGGCACTTCTTGTTGGCAAGGATGGAAAGGTGCTCAGACATGAGTGATTGTCGAGCATTGTTGAGGGATGACGCGTCAACTGCAGAGCTGTGCAGGGTGTCTGGGACAAGTGAAGCTGTAGGGACAAAAGGAGCCTGGACTGCACCATCAGCTTCGCCGCTGCTTCCGATACCGCCTGCTGTTGCACGGAGCTCCTGACACTTGCACTCCTTCACCATGGCGGTCCAGTCGACTGGGTGGCCGTTTCCTCCCCAGGCGGGACCCCCGCCGTTGTACAAAGTCTCATCGAAGGGGATGAAGGTTTCGGGCGGATTTGCAAGCGGCAGAAGGCCTAGCAGCGCACGTGCAGCAGGAGGAACCACGCTACACTTCTTGATGTTGCCCACGGGATGGTCAAAGTGGCCACGCATGCGGTCACTTCCGCCAGAAGCCACCTTCCCGCAGGGCCCGCAAATCCAGCCCGGGTATCCAGCTTGAGTTGGGTTCGGCCGGAAGTACTTGCTCAGTGCCCTGACGAGGAGGTTGCTTATGAGGACAGGTAACCGAGACGAGGAGACGGTCTGTGCGCAGGTGGGAGACCTGCCCCTACCCGCCATGGTGGCAAGACACGTGAAACAATCGCATGAGCCGGCTGCTTCCCTCTAATCTCCCACGGAGCGCTTGAGGCGCCACATAGGCGCTGGTCTCCAACATCCACCTAGGCATTTTGACGTGTTTGCTGGCTTTTTACTGGTCACTCTGTAGCCCTAAAATGCCACACGAGAGAACCACACACATAACATTTGCAAAGCACGCACTATGCACGCAACTACGTCGTGTGTGACAGATGGTTTAAAACTTTCCTAACTTCAAACCTATGTGTCATCGATGCACACGTGGCACACAACGACATGAATTCTCAAGTGCCAGTTGGCACATGGAATGACTCGTGCCTCGCCCTAACTGCAAGCAAGCCACAGATGACGGGCCCCGACGACATTATGTGCCCTCCGAGGGCTGACCCTGGCTTAAGAAAGAATGCTAATTATGTGGGCTAACTGGTCCCACCCAAGACTGGGGTAAAACCTGTGCCCGATAGTGATTAGGGGATCAAGTCAAGTCAGACTCCAAGTCGACTTGGATCGACTTGGAGACTCCGACTTGACCCCCAAAAGTCGAGAGTCGAAGTAAACATGGGTTATTTTTAATATGTGTACACTTGTTGACATGCTCAAGCAGTGCAATCAGAATAATTGAAAGTTTCTTCTCATACAGAGATGGTTTGTATCTCTTTACTTTCCAATATGTGAAATTGAACAAGAAAAATGATGGCCATTTCCTCATGCAAACCCGGTTTTGATCGTCGTAAAAAGCGGCCCTTAGCTCATTTTGAGCTCTAACATATCTGAAGAAGTTTTAGAATATTCATGAAACCATATTTCTCCCAGAGTAGAAAGCTGGGGGAAGGGGAAACCCAATTTTCCAGCAGTCAACTTTGAATCTCGAAGGAGCAATTGCATCACGTGCAAAATTAGGCACTTGGAGTTTATTAGAATGAAGATTTCTCGAAAGGTCTTTGGTGACAATGGCACCAAATATATGAATGCATCCCTGTCGGTAAATTAAATGTATATGTGGACTTTTGACAAGGGTGCCGACCATACCAGGCAAGTTCCCATTTCACGAAATGCACTTGCCAATAGCATAGGAAATATTTTACCAGTTCCAGTCATATAAAGGCCACAAGTACCAGTTGTACGTAGCGGGGTACCAGCAAAGCCGCAATTGCACTACTCGTACAAGTGCGGGATGCACCACGGTCTGGAGTAGCAGTTGAATTCATGAAACGACTGCCGAATGCACCCTGACGTAAGTGCCAAGGGTACCATTATTTCAAGTGTCGACAAGCGTGCTGAGAGTGTTGTGTCTCTAGATTCTGTCTTTACACTCTATGCAAGTGCCAAATAGACTGTTGATGTGAATACTAAAAGCATTGTTAATGCATGTTCCCCTTGCATACTGACACGCGTGTCAGCTATGAAATCTGTACCAAGATTGTATTTTCAAAAATCTTTACAAAGCATTTCAGTTTAATGCAATACTGATGACACCATCAACAAGAGTTTCAATTGAAAAATGTGCATAAGTACCGATGGCATCCATGGCATAGAGGTCCATCACACAAGTGGAATGAGTGTCGATGGCACCGTTAAGACATGTGCCGATTGCACTTAAAAAAGGTCAATTTAGTTATTCCTTTGAAGGCCCACATTGTTGTGGAAATGCGTGCTGATTAAAATTACTATAAAATTACTTACAGCACTTTCTATGTGTGTGCCAATTGCACCACATGCAAATAAAAATCAGGTATATGCCACGGGTGCTAATTGACAGATCGTGGTCTTGCCGATTGCGTAAACGACAACACCGCTCATTACACCTAGACTGAGCGCCAATGGTGCTACCTTCCAACGGAGAGAAGGTTGTTGAAAATTCAGTGTATTATGTGGTGAGTCCAATGAAATAAAACATAACATCTATTCTCAGGTCTTCTTCTACATGCAACTATCCCGATGACATCACTCAAAATGTTGGTTGCACACTCTTTGATGTTTGAGAAACGTCTTGACGGATACCAAGAGGATTGTGTAGTCAAATCCTTGCTGGAGGTATTGATACTCAAGTTTGCATACATCATGTATCAAAGTGGTAATGTGGGCCAGTATTTGTTTGCGTCTGCCGTGCAAACAAATTTGGCACATCTAACAACAGCAAGACTGCCAATGTACTTCTCAATGAAGTTTTTTTCCATGATAGTGGTAGACAATTTTCTTGTACACATGACCGATAAGTGAAACAAAAATCAGTTTAGCCATGCACATCAAGCATGATGTGCTGAATATGGTCCAAGCCCCAACGCCGTCATCACCAACATGGTTGTGGATATTTGGGTACAACGTGCCTTATGAGAGGCAGCACCATATGTGTCCTCTAGTGAAATTTGAGGCTCCTAACAGCAACAAATTCAGCCAGATGTTGAACATGTTCAGAAACACAGTCTTAGATGAAGTGTTCCACCTTTTGGAGCAATAGAGGTTGGCGGTCGACACCAAAATACCTTGGAGATTTTAGAAATACTTCAGGTTATAGACAGACTAGAACTTGCACAGCATGCATGAGATATTTTTTCATATGTGTGGTTATATCCTACTGATCTTGAATTACAAGTTAACTACATGCTACGTGCTCTTGATTGCTCAAGCAAGATATTCAGTAGTGTCTTCTGAATTCAAAATGGGGCCTGAATCTTGCGCCGGACGATGATAACGGTTGCCACACACATGCCACGTTGGTAGATATTGGATGTAGATTATCGCATCCGGAGTTCCGACCCCATGCATCTGCCAAGGACGGTGCCGAATGCCACATGCGAGCCACGTCGGCACATACTGGGAGTGTGCTCCCACAGCCGGTGAACCGGGTCCATGTTTTGATGATTCCAACAACTGTGACCGTTAGGAGCAACATGGGACATGATGCTCTACGGTTCATCATGTTGCATGACATGTACTAGCTTTTTTTTTCCCTGTGTACCGTTCGTGCCACTTGGACGCCATGGCAAACATGTCACGTGCTTTAGGAACAGCCCTTCCGTCTGGTGATCCCGCTCACCTTTGCACTTGAGCTCGTTCTCAACTCCGGTATGTGGGTATGATGGTCATGAAGGTGACCGTTATGTGGGTACGATGTGTATTACCTTGCATGATACTACATGATCTACCCACTAGGGGTGTAATGGATCCACCCCTGTTCAGCTTTTACATTCCCCTAAAAATGACCGTGGACAGCTCCGACGAGGAGGAGCCCCGCATGTCCCAAGGCTATACAAACGGGTTCGTGTTCAACAAATTTGAAGAGGCTTGCTGGATCGAACACCTTTAGGTTGAAGAGCGCATAACTCCACACTCTCCAGAGCATGGAGAACAGTGCCCGATGCGGTTGGATGGTGGCTCCTGCGTCAGGCCATATTTCCCCCCGGCAACGGGTGGGTTGTACTCGTGGAAAACGCCATGGTGTCGGTCTCAACTGGCTTGGATTTGCAGCTCCTTCCAAGTATGGTGCATCGGTGTCCTTGTTCTTGCTTTCAATGTCATAAGCCAGTCTTCTTTGCAACTGTTAAATCTTCTCCCATGCCCCTTGATACAGGATCATCTGATGATAAACATATCCCTCACCCGACGGACCCCCAGGACCCCAACGTGAAGAACAATGGTATCAAGCCAAGAATGCATCCCCGACAGGATGTCCCCATCAACTTCTTGGGCATCAATGCCTAAAAGGAACATGGAAGCCTCCCGCGAGGCGGTTCACGACTATGTGGTTTCCGCACACGTGGAGGTCACCTTCATAAGAAGTGAACCGATATGGCTGGAGACCTGGTGTACGCATTGGAGGCAGGCAGGCTGCGCATGACAGCTCAAGGTACGGTGGCAGAGGAAGACCAGCAATGTCACTGTCTTTTCTTTCAAAGAGGGCCACAAGTGTAGCAGGACTGGCATGAAAGGTGACCCATTTTGAAAGGCCACGCGGGTGTTACGCCACATCAAGCCTACTATTTCCAAGGAGCCTTGTACCTTGTCAAAGGCCTTCCGGCAGATTGCGGAAGCATGCACGAGGGAGTGCTAGGTGTACCATGCCATGTACCGTGCCAAGAAGAAGGCTCTCGCCAAGCTGATGGGCGAAAAGAGCCACTCGTGAACGCTTTTTCCAGCCTATATCGCTGCCGTAAGTATGTTGATGCTTTTTAGTGTTTAGCTATGGCTTTACAATATCCTGCACGTATGAAGCCATGTGTTGTCATCTTCTTGCGAATCCTCCTTGCAATTGAAGAAAGTTGATCTATACACCATGTCATGCGTGAAGAAAGACTAAAACTACCTCTTCCGACATGCGTTTATTGTCCCGGGTGCTTGTCAGAATGGGTGGTATGAGATGTTTGCTCTGCATTGCAGGTGCATTTCTCAAAGATGGCTTCAAGCAAATGTTGCTACTGGCACAGTACAGGGACACCAACAACCACGCCATGCCCATGGCGTGGATAATATGCCCACAAGAGGACAAGGAGAACTCAGATTGGTTTTGCCAGCGTCTTGCAGAGGCGTACCCGACAGCTCGGCACAATGGGACCACGGTCACCAGTGACAGAGACGCAGGACTCATTGCCTCTGTGAATCATCAGTTTCCTACTATCGTTCACACCTACTACGGGCAACATCTTCATGAGAACGTCAAGTCAGAGGCGGGTACAGCAACATCAGACATCATGTAGAGGCTGGCTTGTGCTTTCACACGCAATGAGTGTGACCGCGTGCGTGAGCTCTTCCAAACGTCAGACAAAGGAAACAATAACCTGTTTGGTGGAGACGGCGAGTCTGGGCTTCCATAGGAACAGTGGACTCGTCTTAATTGTCATGTGGCGCGTGGCTGTCACATGACTTCAAACGCGATCAAGTCTCTCAACGCCCACCTGATGGACATTAGGCATCTGTACCCATTTCACTACTTTGCACAGATCTATCTTTTTGTGTAGAGGCTCTTTGTGGGACGTCGGCGTGGTACCAAATACTGCAAGACCTGGTAGACTCCTGTGGTGGACACCAAGCTGCAGCACTACACTAAGCAGATGTGAAACAATCCTCGTGTAGTCAGTGGACTGAGTACGGGTATCCCTGCCAGCACGCTGTGGTGCTCATGCTTGACGAAGGCGTCAACTCGTAGCTATACACAAACATGCACTTGACTAAGATGGCATGGCGCTGGACGTACAGGTCACCTGTGCTAGGAGTCAATCTCTGCGAGCTGCAGTATGCCCAGCGTGGGTGGGGCCAGCCAGGTGTGAATCCCTCCTGCCTTCGACCACGCTCCGAGCGCATGGACCGGGTGACTCGGCAAAAATGGGACTGCATATGTTTCAAGTGCGGGCAGAACGGACACCCCCCATGCTTTTGCAAGAACCCGCCTGCACTCTCTCTGGCCACTGTGGCTGCCGTGCGTTCCAGAGAGTCAGATGCCAACGCCGGTAGCCAATGGTACACGCGAAGGGACAAGCGATGCAGACAGTGGTGTGGGCAGTGGTCCTCGTGGAGGGGTAGGTGGTGCAGGCTATGGTGGAGTCAGTGTGAAAGCAGAAGGTGCAGACACCTTGGTCATCATGACATCACACGTTGGCAATCCAGAAGATGCGGAGGACTCATGTGATTCATCATGGTGTGAGAGCTCAGAGTCTGAGGACTACACTGACACGGAGTTGGAAGAGGAGTAATGGGAGTCCTCGAGTGGGGGTGAGGAGGAGGAGTGGGAGTCCTTCTGTGACATGTCCGAGGAGGACAATGCGCAGCCCAAGCTTCATCGTCGTGGTTGATCGTTCTCAGTTGTCTGCCATGGTAATCCCTGTTCATGTTGTTATGGCCATGCGTGTTCACATTATTCCTACGTCCTCTCCTTGCTTCCTTACAACTATCATTTGTATGCCATTGTAGGTTGTACCAAAGACCTTCATAAGTGGTTTAATGAGGGAGAGGAAGAAGCACAAGATGGTGTAGAGGCCACATGTCAAGCAACCAGTGGAGCCACATGTTACGAGTGACAACACAGTGCTGGAAACAGCACTACAACAAGGCATACTTAGTGTGCACACTGCCGAGGACACAGTGGCCAGACCACTCGTGGACAATCCTTGTAGTGGTCATTATGCATCACCCTTTGGGGAGGAGTTTTTTAATGCTGTTTGTGACTTCTCTAGTGATTCAAAGTATGTGGCATGCAAGATCATTTGCTACGTGCACAGCCTACCCGTATACGTGCAGATATGCATTAGCCACGGGTTCTTGACTCCCTTGTTCTTTTGATTGAGTAGTAAAATTTTCAGTAACTTCTTTCCAACAAATGGTATGTTCTTAGCTGAATGAAAAATACTACATTGGTGTTAATTGTCGTAGGTAGACATTACGAATCATTACTTTCACATGGAAAATATTACAATACGAGCAAAAGTTACAAAACGTTAGGATGTAGTATGTTTCTAATAACACAAAATTTCGAATAATGCATAACGTGTGTGTGCTATCTCTAGACCATGGGTAACTTGATAACCCAAGATCACAAAAATGATTGAATTATCCACCATTATTGATGTAACGGTGCAGTATAGGACACGATGATGAAGCCTCATGACGTTAAATGCCAACACAGAAGGTTCAGCTTGTGCCATCACCAAACCATTGCAATAAGAGTGTGCAATCCAGGCATTATGTTCATAATGCAAAATGGAGTACACAAGGTCAAGTGGGTAAGTTGATTAAGAGAGTTGACGAACATGACTGAATTATCCACCATAACTCATAGTGACCTAGGGTTTCAAGCCCAAGGCTCCCAGTGCCCGGAGGTGTTTGGTGGGCAAGGAGTGGGCATGCGAATGTCAAGTATCCAGCACATAGTCTCAGGTTCACATGGGTTGTTCACCCAAGTGGACAAGTCCTCGGTTTTAATGAACAAGTCCCAGCGAGCCTTGGTTGTAGGCCATGCCTCCTTTTCTTTCTGGGGAGTGAGAACCTCCGTGCACGTCATGGTGCGTAGGCCTCCCCATGCCCCAGCTGCATCCCAGCGGAGTGTCCTGCAAACATTTGCCCATGGCACGGCTTCGCTGTTCATATCACCGTCATGTCCATGCAGCGTGCAACCCATGGTTGGTATGATGGACAAAGATGTGAACTACGCCTGTACCGCCCTTTGGGAGCACAATATTTATACGTACTAGGTACGGTTACATCCGCATAGACAGTGGGGCTCGGACGACATCCATGGCTACCATGGGTGTGGACAGTTTGATGGTCTTGGACTGGGCAATGGCCACCCCAAGAGCCATGCCATCTATTCACATGTCATTGGGGATGTGGACTCAGGCAGATGACGGACGCCGGATTTCCTGGTACGAGCCACGTCACGATCCCATTGTTCCTGACATGCGACCCATGCCCGGTGGGCAATGAAAGGGTCTCTGTACCGTGGAGTACCCTACTCATGATGTTCAACATTATTCTTTTGCCCCACAGTTGACATGTCGCTGAGACACGGAGACCGGATTGATGCCACATGACAAGTTGTCGCTAGTTGAACGAAGTTGAGGTCAGCACAATATGCATTTATGTATTTGTAAGAATGCCTGACAACAGTTCAAACCGGTACATTGTACCGGTTTGAAACTTGAACGGGTACATCAATGCGAGCCAAGTTCATCGTGCAAAGCAATTGGAAACGGGAGTGTAACTTAAACATCAATTGTGTGTTACATTCTGCATGGTTGGTGACTGACGATAGAGAAGAGATGTATTTGAAAAGTGGTGATTGGTTCACCAACCATGGATCCGTGTATCCAATGTCAGGGCATCAATGGCTCCACATCGTCCAGTCAGCACAAACTTGGTAGCAATTCAATGGAGAATGGACCATGTCTCCGGTGCCTATGTGTGGTCTTCCGCTGCTAGAGTAAAAATGGACACCGTGGCATGCCACGTAGCCAGATAGCTGCTTCTTTTTTATGAAGATAATTCATGATCTTGGGGTCCGTTCTGGTGTTCTTGCGATGTTCAGCCCTGCCTGTGGCCCACATGAAAAGTGGGTATCAGAGTCGGGTCGTGGAAAGTGGATAAGGGGTGCTTCTTTTTAAAACAAATTGGACAAAATGCGCACCAAATGAAATCAGTGGGGAGAACGAAGACCCCCTTGCTGAAAAGTGGACATACTAGTCTTCTTCTCCTAATTTTGGCTCATATGTAAATGAAGTTCTCAACCGTGGGAAACCGGTGTATAAATTTGCTAAATGGTGGGTAAAAAGGAATCTACCCCTGCATGAAAATTTCTTTCAAACCTTATCCCAAATTGTAATGGGGCTTTTAGGGGTTAATTTTTGCGCGGGCTTTTGCTGGGCCATGCGTAGCAGGGCCTAGAAGGTTCCATTTCGATGCATGGGGTGTTTTGGACCCCCACTCAAAACCTGTTACGCACCAGACGTACACGAGTCCCTAATCTTCTTGAGTGGGCATTTATGTTATTACACAAACAGCTCATCGCATCGCGAGAACCACGATATTCACTCCGACGGCCGAGGACAAAATGGCCAACTGTGCCATCCCCAGTGGGTATTCCCGAACCTTCTTACGGCTTCGACCATTCCCGCGAACCTACGAACAGAAGCGTCACGGACTTTTGGTCGAATTCTCAACAACTCTCGATGAATCCAGATTTGTAAAGATGCATTGCGCATCTCCACCAGCGATTCTTGAAGACCTCCAAATTCTCGGCGAACCTTCTTGAATCCGACCACTCACGATACTACTCCGCATGCGTCGCTTGACACCCGACCCAACGACCCCGACTATGCTTCATTCGTACCTCGTAACTTGTATATATATGTTCTATCATTTCGACACTTGTCATCGAAGTACACTGACCGCTAATTATAAATTGCTCAAGAATCCCAAATTCTAAATCGTGTTTTGCCTCGCAACTTCTACCTGTTCACCATCTACGCTCTGTTCGGCGTAACACTTGGTGTCAGAGCGAAGCGGTACTGGAGAGGCATTTTACTACTTCACCCATCCGGAGGACTACCTTGCACAAGTATTCAGTGCATCTTGCACGACAAGACTTCACAGACATCGCGACTACAAAGTGAGGCAAGAAAGCGCAACCGACCACCAACAACGGGTCTTCGGCGACGACTTCGGTGATGGAGGAGCAGAGCACGCCGATGCACGCAAACCCTGAAGTGACAACATGTGCTGACGTTGCACGCTTCACGACAGCTGGATCTATCCCTACGGTCTCGACGACCAATCCAGTCACGGATCCCACAACGATGAACCAGCCGCCCCTATCGGCAGCCCCAACAACGACAGCAGGGACGACAGGTGGCACAGGACAACAGGCACGGATAAACAAGGAATTGGCAAACAAGATCTCTGTGCTTGAGGGCATCAATAGCCACCTGCTCCAACAACTCAACGTTGCGATGGAGGCACTTTGCAACGCAAGCGCTTGTGAAGCGGTGCTTGTCGAGAGAAATTCCCAACTCTCGAGCGAACCCAAAATTTGTCTGTTCGATCATGCAAACTCAAAGGGACGAATGGTTAGGATGGGACTGATGAGTTTGGAGGTGTACTCCACCGTTGCTAGGGACGATGATGATTAGAGGTAAATTGACCTCATGGCCGCGCTTTTGCGTGGCACGGCGTTAAGTTGGTGGTCCAATCTAAACACCATCCAATGGCAGCAGGAGACCGGTGGAGCAACATCAACGTCTCACGGTGCCCGTCTCATATCACCGACCGTAGGCGTTCTACCCTTGGAGGAGATTAACCTGTAGTGGCTAGACGAGTTGATGCCACCAATCGACAGGAACGAGTTCTCGCGCGCGATGCTCGCACGCTTTGGACGACCAAACAAAAAGTCTGACGCACGGTATAAACTCTAGTGTCTACGTCAGCAGTCCAGCTTGGCGGAGCACACGTGGAGATTCTACGAGATCATCACCAAAGCAGATATCGCCCCTGACAAACTCTGTTTTCACTACAACAATGACCTCAAGCGAGATATGCGACGGGCAATCGCTATTTTTGGCATCCAAAACGACTTGCTGCGCATGATCCCAATAGCAGAAAGGATCGACAGCACCGACTACAACGCTCGGATCCAAGAGTCCTATGGCTGGCGATCTCCTAACCACAGTTATCGTGGAAATGGAAAAAACCAATCGACGGAGTCCTCGACTCCGATGGAAGCAGGCGCCATTGACCAGAGAGACAAGCCTGCTACAACTATGGAAAAGGTGGGCACATCGCTTGAAACTATCAGAGCAAGCAACAGGCCAAAAAGGGGGGAAGTCTCAGAAAAATGAGTCGGAAAATGGCGGAGGACAGGAGTAAAAGGCACAACTCTTGTCCTTGAGGAGCAATCAGTGCCAAAGGATCGCCCATCTGAATGGACCACATCGCCACAAAGGTTTCACGAGATTGCAAAGTTCGAAAAGGGGTACGAGGACGACCAACCAACGATACTACTAAGAGTCCAGCCTTGAGGATGCAAAAGTCGCAGAACGTTACCAACACTATTAGATGGAGGATCCTCACATAGCTCCGTGAGAAATGACATGGTTTGCAAGCTGGGTTTGCAGACCAAACCAGGGGTGTTTGAAGGAAAAACCGTTGACGGGAGACTATAGATAGGGAGACTCTGAGAATCACTATGACTGCATTTGGGAGATATTCGTGATGTAATGGTCGGGAGGTCTTGTCTGATGAGCGGTCACAAAATCATCCTCGATGGAGATTTGCTGTACCGGCACAATCCGTAGGTCAGTTGGAACAGCGAAGACGTCTACGTGGAGATAGACGGTGCCAAACAACAACTTCCGCCTGTGGGGCGGAAGCCAACAACGGAAGCAGCATAGGTGGAAGTAGCAAAGGAAGTCACGAAAGCCAAGAAGCGACAACCGGTACACCCGGTACCGCTCAATGTGGCTAAGCATTGTATACGGAGAGGAGCTCGTGCGTGGCTCATACATCTTGAGCCAAGAGGAGAAGCGGAAGTGGCAGCAGCTTACTCACCATCGGCCTCATCAGCCTCATTGGCCTCGACGAAACTTGTGATGGTACCCAAAGAGTTCGCACCACTCATCGACGAGTTTTCAAGCGTCTTCCCTGACAAACTCTCAAAAACCTTACCTCCTCAGAGAGACATTGACCATCGCATCAAACTCAAGCCGGGCAGCAGACCTACCGTCTGAGGAGCCTATCAGATGAGCAATCACAAGCTGACCGAGCTGAAAAAGCAGCTCGTCAAGATGCTCGTCAGGGGTTCATCCACCCTTCCCCGTCACCATACCCCGCACCTGTGCTATTCGTGAAAAAGAAAACCGGCGAGATGTAGATGTGCGTGTATTATCAGGCGTTGAACGAGGCTACCATCAAGAACCGCTATCCTCTCCCTCGAGCCGACAAATTTTTTGACCAGCTCCGAGGAGCCCGAATTTCAACAAAATCGACTTACACAGCGGATATCACCAGATATGCATGGCAGCCGCTGATATTGCGAAAACAACATTCCGAACTCGCTATGGGCACTTCGAGTTCATGGTTATGCCGTTTGGACTTACAAACGCCCTAGCGACATTCATGGCAGTAATGAACAACATTTTTCGTCCATACCTCGATAACTTTGCTGTGGTATACCTCGACGACATTTTGGTGTACAACCACACCTCCGAGTAGCACGATGGACATCTCCGAAAAGTTCTTGAAGTTTTAAAAAGAGACGTTTTTCAGAAAACTCTTGAAATGCGACTTTGGTCGTCATTCGATCGAGTTTTTTGGTCACGTCATCAATGGCGGACGGATCACCATGGATCCAAAAAAAGTGGCAGTAGTCGTTGATTGGCTGACTAACGTTTGAGAATTTCAAGTTTTTCTTGGATTCTCCAATTACTACCGGCGATTCGTGAGGTACTACGCACGAGTGTCAGCACCTCTTTCCAACCTCAGACAAAAGGAAAACGAGTGGCGGTGGGGAGACAGCGAACAAGAAGTTTCACCGCTTTGTGGAACGCTCTGACCTCGGCCCCAACCATACAATTAGTTGATCCAACGATCGACTCCATCATGACTACGGATGCATCAGACCGAGCCATTGGCGTGATTCTTCTGCAAGATCACGGTAACGGCAAACAACCGGTCGCCTACATGTCTAAAAAAATGCAACCAGAACTCAACTACGCGGTCCACGAAAAGGAGATGTTGGTGGCCGTGTACGCGTTCAAGACGTGGCGATGCTACCTGGAGTGTCGCCGATGCATCCTATGCAACAACCACCACAAATTAAAATATTTGAAGACACAGCCAAATCTCAACCGACATCAAACCCGATGGATGGAGTTCGTTCAGTCCAGGTTCGACTACGAAATCAAGTACCGGTCAGGAAAAACCAGTTTGGCAGACACACTTAGCCGTCGACCAGATTTAACAACTGACGTGGCAACCCTACATCTGCAGCGAGACCCCTACCTCAAGGGATTGTTCACACGAGGCTTTGATCAGCACGGCGGATATGATAAAACCAAGTTATGGTTCGACGCACACTACTGGCGACGTCGCTTCACTTGCCAAGTGGCCATTCCCCCAAACGACAAACTTTGCCGCATGTTACTCAAAGAATACCACGACACCGGTCCAGGTGGACACTTCGGAGAGGACAAGATGCTGAAAAGGCTGGTAAAAAACTAGTGGTGTGACAAAATGCAATCCGATGTGGCCAACTTCTGCAAAACCTGCGACACATGTCAGTAAAACAATCTCTTCACACGAGGCCACCATGACTTCTGCAATCGCTCCCCGTTCCGACAGAACCATGGACAGACATCTCCATAGACTTCGTCACCAGACTACCCATCACACCCGAGGGAAATGACGCCATCCTCGTGGTCGTCGACAGGTTTTCTAAAATGCCCCATTTTATCCCGACCACGACCACCGTCACCACCAAAGGAACAGCATGATTGTTTCCTAACAACATTGTACGACTACACGGCGTACCAAGAACCATCACGAGCGACAGAGACGGTCAATTTACTAGTCATTTTTGGTGCGAGATGATGACTCGCTACAAGAGCAAATTCAACTTTTGACGGTGTTTCACCCCCAAACCGACGGTCAAACCGAGCAAACAAACAAAACGCTCGAACTACTGCTCCGAACACTGTGCAAACCTCCTGGAACGGATTGGGCACAAAAACTCCCAACAGCCAAATCCGATAATTCGGTTCCAGTGCAACAGGTAAAACTCCATTTGAATTGGTGTATGGAAAACTTCCCGCCACACCTGCCGGACTACAAAGCCGTAGCAATATTCCAACGGTCGACGTTCAACGACGTAAATTCACCACCGTCTGCGAGGAAATACGACGGACTCTCGTGAAGACACAATCAGCGATGAAACGAGCAGCTGGCCGACATCGTAGCGAGGACATCTTCATCGCTGATGATCGAGTCCTCGGTTCGACGAACATCAAGCTTCTTGGATCCGACTGTTAGAAGCTCAAATCTTGATGGAGACAAACTTCCTAGAACCTTCCTAACCACTTGCTGCAACACTAGGCATTAGCGCTAGGTCAGCGTGTGGTCACAGTCACAAGTCAGAGACAAAACTACAAGGGTCTGGGTAGGGACACGTACAGAGTGTCACGAAGCTCAAAATGAATATAATTGCAGAGAGAAATGACAATTGACAAGAACACAACATAAATACCTGCTGCGGCTCACGGCAAGTGACGCACGCGCAGTGTCAGTTTGTCCTAAAACTGACCTAAAATCACTGTTTTGGTCATAAACCTGTGCACATGTATCCAAACGCACCACCGCCTGAGTCTAGAGATGCAGAATCTCAAGCCGGACGCGAAAACTGATCACACGCACAATTCTGGCATCGATCGGTGGATAGACAATGCAAAACATGCAAATCAGGCTCGAGAGCCAGTCCACCGAGAAACCTCTAGCGTCTGTAGAAAATCCGGAAAGGACCCCGGCAAGCACCCGGGTTGTCGTGGCAGCTGTCTGGCAGCTGCTAATGCATGGAGCCACCACCAGTCGGTGCCCTGGTGCCAGCTGTGTCCGCATCATGGATCATGTCGTCATTCTGTCCAGTAACGCCGCTCCATACCACCAGTACTGGGTACACGGATAATCATCGTGTCATCGCTCTTGACGGGTAGAAGCCACACAAACCAACAGATGGTTGGGATTTTTTGAGATCGAACGCATGCAAACCCCTGTGGTTGCATGACTCAAACTCCCCGACACTATGCAAGTTCATCCTGTATTCCATGTCAGCAGACTAAAATACTACCACGACCCCGAAGAGAAATTCCTTGGTAGAGATGTCCCTCCTCCGTCTCCTATTCAAGTAGACAAAGACACGGAGTACGTCTTCGAGAAAATTCTCAGCCATCGATGACGAGGCAAGACAACAAAATATCTCATAAAGTGGCACAGCTACTACGCTGCGCACAACAGCTCGGAAGCCTATGACAACATACGAGACGTTGATCATCTCATCGACGGCTACGACCGCCTTCTCCGGGCCACGACTGTACGCACGCCGGGACGTCGCAGCTAAAAAGGCAGGAAGTGTTTAAGTACACGATTCCCTAATATCCTCGAGTGTGTATTTCTGTTATTACACAAACAGCCCATCGCATCGCGAGAACCGCGATAGTCACTCCGACGGCCGAGGACAAACTGGCCAATTGCCCCGGCCCCAATGGATATTTCCGAGCCTTCTGACGGCTTTGACCATTCTCGCGAACCTACAAACAGAAGTGTCACAACCTTTGGTCCACTTCTTGACGAATTTCGACAAATCCAGAATTATAAAGATGCATTGCACATCTCCACAGCCGATATTGAAGACCCCCGACTTCTTGGCGGGCCTTCTCGAATCCGACCACTCACGACACGACTCCGCACGCGTCGCTCGACACCCGACCCAATGACCCCGATTATGCTTCATTCGTAACTCATCACGTGTATCTATATATATATATATGTATGTATATGCTTGATAGTTATGATACTTGTCATCGAAGTACACTTACCGGTAATTATAAATAGTTCAAGTTTCCCCAATTATAAATTGTATTTTGCCTCACAACTTCTACCTGTTCACCATGTACGCCCTATTCAGCGTAACCAAACCCTTGGAAATCTTTGTGAGAAAAGTCACAAACCCCTCTATGGAGGGGTTTGTGATTTCTCTTTGATATCTCATGATGTTAGTGTGTTGTCCCTGGATGGCATGCGTTGTCGAAATAGCGTATTCATTTAGATATAGCATTGTTTTTGCATGCTCGCTGGATGTAACGTTAATAAAATGCAAGGTCTCAAATTTGAATATGGCTAGGTTAATGTGCGAAAAGTGGATATGGGGATAGTTATCGAGAAGGGTGAAATAGCTCAGATACCTGCACCACGCTCACTATTAAGCGGGCATACCCGCGAGTCCGGATTTTGACACGACATACCCATCTCTTCAAAAAATGGAACGACGTATCCGGCCCTCGCTCGCCATGCTCGATCAGCCACATGCTGGGCTGATCGAGCATGGCAACGAGGGTCATGTGATTGTCGCTCTATCGTGACCGTCACTCCCTCGCGAGATCGCGATAGAGTGATGACCCATTTTTTTTCGACGCGCAAACACCCTATTACGATATAGGGTTTTCTATGTAGCATTTTATGTTTTATGTGGGTTTCGCCCGCGCAAAACATAAAATGCTACATAGAAAACCCTAAATCGTAATAGGGAGTTTGCGTGTAGAGCGAAAAGGTTTTGACGTTTTCGCAAATTTAAGTCAAAACTGCTAGCCAAACTCTGACCATGCCAGGTGGCACGGTCAAGTTTGGGATCCATGTGGCAGTTACAAAAGCCAAAAGGGATCCTGAGGTCGCATTCCGACTTCCGCAAGGAGAAAGACCCAAAATCGCGAATGAGATGTCACGATGCATATTTTCATAAAGAGATGCATCATAGACACCGACATTTAGAAGCACGTGAGAGATTTTTATAAAACCTATAGATTATTCCACCGACGGGAAGAAAGTTGTACAAAAAAGACTCTCGACTAAAAGAAAAGAGAGCATAAAATGAAGTGGGTGTCACAACGGATACGATTGTGACATAATGATAACTTTGTGCGCAAATATCCATCGTAGCTTCGAAAGGGGTAGTTGCACTCTATGACGACGCGACGCGGTGAGACCCGTGTGACAAACGGGCATCGTCGGCAGAGCCGACCTCATTCGTGACCATTCGCGACTGAAACACCGAGAGCTCGTCCCTTTCGACGTGACGTACTCCACCGATTTCTACACTGGCATCAGAGCCAGTCGTCTTTCGGCCGCAGCCCTAGCACACACTTGTCTCATGGCGTGACCCGGTGGAGCCGACCGCGACAAGTCTACTACGTGAGACGCGCTAGGAGACCCGAATGAGGGTTGCGAACTCCACAGATTTTGCTTCTACACCCTCGCTTGGTATATAGCTGCAAACACGGTCACAGAAGCATCCTGACGCGCGAAACCGGCCCCGGCGGAGAGGCAAGACAGCCAGTTTTGACAGCAGCCACCTCCGCCGCGACAGCAAAAGCCCCTGTTGTGACAGCAACTTCTAGGCCATGGGAAAGGAAAACTGAGCTGCCGTCCACGTTTTTCCACTCCGTGGAGGTCGTCGTCGTCGAAGGGGAAGCCAAAAACGGGACAAAAGGTGGACCCGGGCCCAAGAACATAAAAAATTCACCACTTCCACAAGAAAGCTCCGATTGACATGCCGTTTTTTTGTTGGATTTATATTAGAAAGCTCTATCTCTCTCTAGGATATTAGAGACCTGATTGTGCCACTTGGTTGTGGCTAATTTAGGTCATATTAATATCTTTGCATGTTGTGGTTTCCTTTTTGCTCCTTACCTCTTGAACCTCCTTTCAGATTGAGTGAGTAAATCTCCTCTTTGATTATGAGAGTGGTGTGGCAGTTCTAAGAGTGTATTGTCTTCAAAGTGAGTGAGTTAAACTCCTCCTTGTGAAAAGGCACACTTGAATATTGCATGTGTGAGCTTCGAAGTTAGTGAGTGGACCTCCTCCTTGCGAACTGCACATTAAACTAAGGGAGTCAATCTCTAAAGGAGAGGAGGAACCTCCTCCTTTGATTTTGCACTTAGCTCCACCTACAAGAGGGAGAGAGACCGGATCTTGTTGAGAAAAGAGGGTTTAAAGCAAGTAATATCGCATAGTCACGAGTGTGTGCTTCACCCAACAAAAAAGGGAGAGGTAGAGCGGGCTTAAAGTGCGTGGCATTGTCGAAAGGCAAGCGTGCACTCTAGCTACAACATTGAAAAGGGTTCGTGAGATTCTTGGGTCACCGAAGTCATGGCCGCTCGGACTACCGGCTTATCCACGCTCTTTGGAGGGCTGCCTCCAAAAGTGACTCCTAAAGGGAAGTACAAGGGTCGCTCACCGATCCGCCACACGCTACGAAGGGGAACGGATCATCCCGTCCCAATTCTGTCACGTCATCGGGATGGGAAAAAGGGCGGGCGTCGAGGCGAGGACCATGTGACTCGTCCGGGACAAGCTCTTGAACGCCCCTATGGCCTGCCACCGTACGCGCTCGAGGTGGAAGATAACCATGAGCACTTGATTTCTTAGACGACCGAGGGACGTGAAGAGGCCGACGAGGATCTTGAACAAGAGGCCCTTGAAGAAACTCCCGAGCCTACTTCAAAGCCAATAGCGAAAGATGAACACCCTTCCAACATGGTGGATGGTGATGCCGACATCGCGAATCCTACAAAGCCAAATGAAGCAGCAGCCAAGGATGAGGTGACAAGTGACGAAGAATGTGACGATGGTATAGTCAAAGAAGAGGAAGCTACTTCCATCGAGCTCAAAGCAAATGACGTCGCCGATGATGAGAGCGACGAGCAACAACCTGGGAATGACAGACACAAGACGGAAGAAGAGGAACACACTACCATCATCGGACCTGTTGGAAGGCATTGTGTTCATTTTGTGGATGACTCAGATGAGTGGGGAAGAGAGTCATCTCCAACTCGTGGTATCTGCGTTGAAGCTGCAAGGCAAGAGCTCGAGACAACCGACACCGTGCGTGGAGCTATTGAAAAGCGAACGGATGCTTCTAACCTACACGCCATCGAAAGGAACAACCTCCGCCGGATGGGCCTTGCCGGCTCTCCAAGCATCCATCGCACCTTCCTCAAAGCGATCCGCTTTCACGAGGCCGAGGAAGATGTAACGAGGCTGAAAGATAACCTGAGCAGTGAGGACTATAACATCGTCGTGGGCATCATCGGTGAAATGGCACACAGCCATGAGAAGACGGTTATCTCTCTCGGAAAAAATGTCAGCCACACTCACTTGCTAAACTGCAAACTCTCAGATGAGAACATCAAGCTCCACAGAGAGCTTGGTGTCGCCTTACATCACGTTGAAGAAGAAGTCACCGCTCGAGAGATGCTCAAGGCAAAGCAACACGGAGTCATACAGATTTATGAGGCAGCAGCGGTTTATGCGGCAGGAGAGGCGGCGGAACGCGCTTTTGAGTGCCAAAAACAGATTCAGGCTAAAATTCGCCAAGCAAGCACAGCCGCCAACCAGCGCGACACAATGCAGCCTACCACCAGCGTTGGGCCACCGACAGCAAGCTTGACAAGCCCGCCTATGTTTGAGTCGGCTGACAGATACGATGGCAATTAAAATGTGCACACGTGGCTGAAGGGATTTAAACTCCAGATGAAGCTGAGAAAGATCCCCTTGGACGACTGGGGGGCACAAGGGATGTTGGCGGTGAACCGTGCGCAGTTTGAGCAGCTTGCAGAGATATGGTTTGCAAGGAACCAGGAGGGAAACCCCACATGGGAGGAATTTGAGGAACTCATGGGAGAGTTGTTCTCTCACCCTATCGACTCGCAAACAGCAAAGGTCGAGATGGAGAGGTTCAGGCAGGGAATCACGACCCTAAGCCGGTATGTGGATCACTTTTATGACACGGTCCGGCGTGTCCAGCCGCGACACATGACAGAGGAGGCAAAGATTACATTGTTCTTGAATGGGTTGGCCAACCAACAGCTGAAGTTCCACTGCATTACTGATAAGGACCACAAGCGATGGACGAGCATGCGAGCAGTGACAAAGTTCGTCCTTGAGACGTACAATGAGAACTCGGCCTTATGGGATACGTCGACTCCAGTGCATACAACAAGGAGTGAGGCGCCGAGCCTCCTTGGAAATGGTGGAAGCAAACTTCCTTTCAATGGACAGATTAGACAACCTAAGAAAGCTCGCTTATAGGATCAGAAGGCTCAGCAAATTGGCACTTTCACCTGTAGGGAGTGCAACGAACCAGGGCACATTGCACGGAATTGCCCGCATCGTCAGCAACATGGTCCTCAACAAGGGCCAACTGTCCATCAAGGACAGGGAAACAGGCCTCATGGGGGCCTGAACCGACAAGGGATCCTGGGACACCAGCAAGGCGGTGCACGTCCTATTCAGGGCGGCGGTGGTGGAGCGCCAGCGGGTGCTCCAGGCGGGCAACTCGCTGGATCCCAAGGAGGCAACGGTGCTTTTGGTCGTGGACCTCAAGGGCAGCAACAGCCAGCCTTTGGAGCTGTTTAAAGGATCCGAGTGCATGGGCGATAGCGGGGTTGTGGATGCCCTGGTGTGCCAGACAAGGTTGAGGGGTACGAGTCCCATGGCATAGAGCCACGTGGACTCCAACAGGATTTTTGCCACCTCCAACAGTACACAGTGGACAACTTCCTGGGGGACTTGATGACATAGAGAATGAGAGGATATTTATGTTTGTGGATGACGATGTAAAGCAATTTACTTCTTTTCATCGCAATGTTTTTCAACAATATTTTCATCGGTCATCCAATCTGACTCTCTTTACTCCGGTCGTTTTTGTCCACTAATGTATACCACAAAGGAGAATCTTGACAACCGTTCATGTCTTGTTGTAGTTGCAAGGGAAAAAATGCCTGACATCATGAAAGAGGCACAACAAGCTCATGAGACACAGTCACTAACCGCAATCACGATCGTTGTGCCTGTACATGAAGGAAATGACATGTCACAGCTGAAAGACTGGAGGTTGCTTGCAACCTTTACACGTGGTCATCGCATGTGGGAGAAGGTGGGTGATAATGTGGAGCTACGTCGAAGCTCCTATGCCTACCGGATTTACCACTTGCAGGCAAAGCCACCAGTGAGCTTGTTTGTACAGAAGGCTAGTGCACATATGACCATGTAGTTTTGAGGAAGCGTCAATGGAGCACCAGCTCGAATCCTTGGTGATACTGGGGCTGATGATTCATTTTTGAAAGCTACATTCTTGAATTCCATTGGTCTAAAATACACCCCTCGACAAGGAAAGGTGTTGGTGGGTGAAAACCGAGAAGTACCAATCATCGGTGGTTGTGTGGTGCGGCTCTCCCTTGGAGGATTGAGCGCAAAGAATCGTCTCACGGTTCTTGACCTCATGGACCCATTTGACGTCGTGTTAGGAGACCCTTGGCTGGTGAGCCATGAGACAAAAATGGACTTCGAGTCAAAAAATTTGCAAGTGATGAAAGGACGACAGAAGATCACACCAATGCCTCAACTTCAGAAACCTGAAAATTACACACTGGCTGCGTTGACTGCGATACAAGTAAAGCGAAGATTGCGACAAGGATGCAGTGTCTTGTTAGCCACATCACAAAAAACAGAAGAAGAGCCTGTACATGACATCCCACACAACATGAAGGCCATGAAGACCATCTGCTTCCATTGCTTCCGCTGCTCCAACATGTCCTTCCTCATCTGAGTCTGCATCGCTGCTCTCCTCATGATCACTCTCGGCCAAAGATTCAGCCGTTGAAGTTGTCGTTTTGGTCTGCAAGACGTAGAGTCCATCAACGTGAGGAACGTGTGCGACAACCTTCTTGGAAGAGTAGGAAATGTTGATGTCCTTGGTGGGAACTATCACTGCTTCCTTCTCTGTAAAGACCACAGTCATGCCATGGTCAGTTATCTTAGAGACGGAGAGCAGGTTGGCTGTGAAGGAGGGCAAGTAGACCACCCCCTCTAGCTTGAGGTCGGAATCTCCACCGTTGACACCCACTGTGACCAGCTTGTCACCAATCCCCTCAGCTGCCTCAACCTTGCCGTTGGCGACTTTGAAGTTCTTGTTACACGGAGCAAGAGAGATGAAGTCTCTCTTCTCGTAAGTGGTGTGCTCTTTTGTGCCCGAGTCAAGGCCATAGGCTCCTGGCCTGAGTATCGCCC
>SZWC01000292.1:66083-108889 GCA_023375785.1 Penium margaritaceum | reverse complement strand
GCCTTGTATCCAGATCCCCATCCAGCAGTTAAAAGTGTATTGGGGTGGTGTATTGGAGAGTGTAACTGGGGAGCCTTATTTTATTAACTAGTGTATTCGGAGGGAGGTACGGACCTGCCATTACACCAGTCTGAAAAAACCTCGTCCCCCCAATACACTCCCCAATACACTGGGGGGTTTGCACGAGGGGGGGGGAGGGGGGTTTAGTTGAGGTCCCATTGTGGCGGCGTCTAAGTACACTAAACTGTTTGTGTACAGCCTTATAGCTGGTTACTTAGACAAAGAGAGAGACGTCGGATGCTTGAAATTGACGGTTTTGGAGTACGTGATGTAGGTGTGGATGAATATGTTTTTTTTTTTTTTTTCTTTCTTTCTACCAGATACACTCCCAGCTACACTCCCGCAATACATGCGTACACTTCGGGAGTTGGGAGGTCCTTGTCTCCAGATCCTCCCCATCAGTTAAAAGTGTATTGGGATGGTGTATCGGAGAGTGTAGCTGGGGAAGCCTTCTTTTTTCAACTAGTTTATTCAGAGGAAGGTACGTATCTGCCGTTACACAAGTCGGGAAAAACCTTGTCCCCCCAATATACTCTCCAATACACTTCCCCAATACACTAGGGGTTTACCAGGAGTGAGGGGGGTCCAGTTGGGATCCCATTGTGGCAGAGTCGAAGTACACTAAAATCTTCGTGTACAGTCTTATAACTTGTTACGTGGACAAAGAGAGAGACTTTGGATGCTTGAAACCGAGGTTTACAAGTACTTGATGTAGATGTAAACAAGTATATTTTTTTCTATTTACCAGATACACTCCCAGATACACTCCCGCAATACACTCCTCCACTTTGGAGGGGGGGGGGGGGAGAGAGGGTCCTTGTAGCCAGATCCCCCCTCCCTAGTAGTTGAAAATGTATTGGGATGGTGTATTGGAGAGTGTAGCTGGGAGAGCCTTCTTCTTTGAACTAGTGTATTTGGAGGGATGCGAGGACCTGCCATTACAAAAGTCAAAAAAAAAATCTTTCCCCCAATACAATCCCCAATACACTTCCCGAATACACTAAGGGGTTTTGCGGGGGGAGGGGGGTCCACTTGGAATCCCATTGTGGCAGAGTCGAAGTACACTATACTATTTGTGTACAGCCTTATAGCTGGTTACATAGACAAAGAGAGAGACGTCGGATGCTTGAAACCGACGGTATACGAGTATTTAATGTAGATGTACACAAGTCTGTTTCTTTTTCTGTCTACCAGATACACTCCCAGCTACACTCCTGCAAGACAGACGTCCACATCGGGGGAGGGGGGGGGGGGGGGGGGGGGGGAGGGGGTCCTTGTATCCAGATCCCCCCCCTCCCCCCCAGCATTTAAAAGTGCATTGGGGGGGTACATTGGAGAGCGTAGCTGAGGGAACCTTCTTATTAAAACTAGTGTATTCGGAGGGAGGTGCGGACCTGCCGTTACACAAGTCCCAAAAAACCTTTTCCCCCAAATAGACGCTCCAATAAACTCCCCTAATACACTAGGGAGTTTTGCGGGAGGAGGGGGGGGGGGGAGAGAGAGAGGGGGGGCGTCTTCAAGCAAATGGCGACCCTAACCCTATCTGGAATTTTCCCTAAGTCATCATATGGACGTTTATTGAAGGAAACAAGGCGTTTTGGAACACAAGCTCTATGTAAGAGGAATACGACAGACAAAAAAACTGATACATGATTCAAGGGACATAGGCTTCCTAAGGAAAAATACAATGCATGAAAATTCCTTTTGAACCACAAAAATTAAATTCAGAAACATGGACATAACATTCTGACTTCCACTAAAGACCTAGTGTTAAAACAAGTGAATATCACGATGTAAGCTTCTCAGAACTATACTTTAACAGGTTGCACTATACACAGGTATCGTAGTGCATTATTATAAGGAGATGATTAACCATAACTCAATCGGTCATACAGAAAGAAATTTCCGAAATAGAATATTCTCTCATTAGAGAAGTCGTTTTAAGTTTGTGGGAGTGTGAAATTGTACTTGTATTGCTGGTCTCTGAATGGTCGCTAATTTTTTAGCGGGTTTGATGGGAACCAACCTTGACGTCGATATTGCTGGGTTCACTTGTGTATGTTTTTTTTGTGAGTGTGCATACACGGTCCTATACAATCCCTGATACATTCAGCCCATACACTTCTCACAATGGGGGGGGGGGGTGGGGGAGTGTCGAGGAAAGGGTGACGTCGATGTCCAAGTGAAAACTGTATCTGGGGTTTGGGGGTGGAGATGCTGACTGGTGTTTCCGTCCCCTCCCCTGCACGTTTCGCAAAACTGTATTGGGCAACTGTATTAGCAGGTGCACTGAAGGTCGTATGGTCACATCCTGAAAAAATATACTAATGGCCTTGCACACATGGACGAGCCAGAAGGCTCCTTTTCAGACAAGGAATCGTTGAATGAGGGCATTGTTCTGTTAAGTCTACGTCAAATCTGCACCTCAGGTAAGTATCTGGTCTATTACTTAGAACTTGTTTTCCGAGTTTCTCTCGCTGATTCGGTAGTTTATTTCTGGCCGACCTAGAATTCGAACGATCCAGTGATTTGAAAAACATGGATATCATCATTCAAAAGAGAAGGGTCCTCGAGCAAGATGACTTGCTAATGAAATTAGAAAACCAAGAGAAAGGCTTTGGATCGCGCTATCGATCGACCGCACATGCACACTAGCATTTTGTCTTTTATTAGGTCAACTTCATTTGACCAGCTCTTTTGATTTGCCAATGAAACAGTTCCTGAATTGGACATATCCATAGGGTAATAGTTTCATTTCTTACAAAACATCTACGGCTCTTATTTCCAATGACAGAAAGATCCACTCCTGAAACATAGTCCGATACAGGTGACAGAAAAAACACGATGTAAAACCCGAATGTCTACAATTTTCCATGTGAAACCTACAAGTGAAATATTCTACTTTCTGTAACTTTCTTGGAAGTCTCTTCCAAGCCTTTGAAAATCCTCTTCACAATCTTCTTCCTTTGTAAGACTTCCGGAAACTTCTGAGAAAGATATTAACCATATGGGTCAATTTCTTGGAAGCCTCCTCACCACTTTACTGAACATTGTTCAAAATTCTGTAAGTGAATGGATCAGGGGTATTTGGTTATAAATTTTCAGCAAGGGGCGAAACAGACCATCAAAGTGTTGACTCCAACTCCCTGGAATTGCAATAACTGACCAGACCCCCTACGAGCAGACTGTTCAGAGTCTACAGGATTGAGGACAATGAAGTCGGCACGACGACGGATCATGTGGTGAGTGGCACCGGAGTCAGTGATCCAGGTACCACTTACCTCACAACTTGTCTTCGCCACCAAGCGACGGGCCATAAAACACTCCGCAGGTGCCGGGCGCTCAATAGGGATGACGTTACCACGATGAACAACACAGATCTGGGACTTGACCAACCAAACTATACAGTCAGGCCCGAGGTCATCACAAGCAGTCGATGCTCCTCCACACGCATCATCACGGGCTACAAACACAATAGGGCAAGCAGACTACGGACAGCACGGCTGTGTTAATACTTTTGCAGCTCTCTGAGTGCAGAGCACCAGAAGGTGAAAAATCTCCGTGATTCATCCTCTGGTGCTCTGCACTCAGAGAGCTGCAATGAGGCAGTCATTGTGGTGACTAACAGACTCGTGAGATGGATGTTGGCAGCCTCACATGCTGCCGTCCACTACAAGTAGTACTGATGGGCCTAACGGAGCAACTCTAAGGATTCTAACATCTTGGTGAGAATCACCTCGTTGAAGTAGGTGAACATGTCGACGAACTCCATGTGGGCCCCAACCATGATGGTGTGCGGGGCCCACAGCATGGAGCCACCATTGGTGTCAAGGCAAGTGTAGATCCGTATGGCTCACCACTCATAGGTTGTCACAGACTCAGAGTCTGTCAAAGGGAGCTGAACTCTTGTAGACCTACCGTCATCGTTGCATGGGTCTCGGCTGCCTGGAAGGTCAGGACCAAATCCCACCCGTGGTGGGGGTCCGCTCCGTTGCCTGTACTAGGACCCCCCAGGAATGGGCGAAAGTCAACAACGACGTCCTGGGGCATGGAGTAGAGTGAAACACACATGTATTTTGTTGTAAAGTGTGCCTGGTGGGGGTTGGCCGTCTGTTACGGGCTCAAGTATTATGGCCGCACGGCCTCCGTATCAGCCCATATGTGGAAGAGGTATCAAACCCAACATCGATATCGTAGGGTGGTGGTGGGGTCTTGGAGTCCTTCGGCTGCAACACCATAGGAAGGGTGACCCCAGGGTGCATACTTGAGTGCACGAGGTACTGCAAGCCCACCGAGGGACACGCCGGGAGAGCGGCACGTCAAGAATGAAGGCACAGGCAAACTGGAATCCTGTGTGGGAGTGGTCCGCTGACTCAAGTGGAGACGGCTCATCCCCTTGACGTCCTCTTGCCACTGGAGGCCAGAATTCTGGTGTCCGGTCACTCCAGGGTCTCGTACCTGCTACTTTTGACTATCACTGTTGTCACTGCAGGTGTCGTTGTTGTACGTCCTGTTGTGGTGCTCCAACTGCGGGTGGCGGAGGCTACCACATCCTCTGTAGCATAGTGAGAATCTCCTTGAGAGTGGCAGTCTGCGCCGCCTTCTGCTGCCGGATGTCATCCTGCGCCTGGAACAGGGAGCCTATGGCCTGAAAGTGAGGACTAGATGTCTCTGCCATAGAGCCAGAGTCGGAAGGAGCCGTAGGTCCCTTCTTCTTGTCATCGCTAGGCGCCATGTGGGCAACTCAGTAGGGTGAAACGTGAATGTGGTCAGATTGACAATCTGACTGCGTTACTTGAGGGCTCCGGATGTGAAGAAAATGTGAAGTCCAGGTAAAAAATCTTTCAAAGTCAATGATGACATCATCACCCATAATGATGATGTCAGCATGAAGGTTGTCCAAATCAAGTGAAACTTGGAGGGATGATGCGGCAGAGAATGCTGAAAGCAATGGTGGTAGTTTTGGGAGAAAAAACAAAAAAGATCAATAACGTCACTTTTTCTCACAGCCCAAAATCCAAAAGAAATCTAGATCTGAGAGCGTGCTTTCTTTTTCTGTATTCTACAAGGCACGAAATGAAGTGGATGTAATGGATACGTTATGATCAGGGCTTCTTAAAGAGCCCTTACATGTCTAAAACAGTGGTCATTTGGGGTTGTCATGCTCTCACACGTCCGGGGTGGTGGAAGGTGCGACTTGACTGAAACTTCCGAGAAGCTTTACGGACCACATAGGGACATCCCATGCCCCAACTGCTGCTAAAAATGTTCAACAACCCTCGGCTGTATTCCTCTTTGTGGATGTGGTGATGTGGGTATAGCGTTCTTGACAAGGGTGTCTCCGCTGCTGTAGTCTGCCACGGCGGGTCTCCGCGGGTTGGTGGATCCTCCAAGGACCGTGGTTGTAGCAATGAATCTCAAAGCTACTTCCACTGCTGCGTCTCTGCTGTGCAGCTCAGAAAGGGATGCATTGCTGCTCTGATACCATGAGAAACTACCACAAATATTCCTAAGATAGTTGCTGCTGACAAGGTGACACGGTACAGTCAACTGGCACACTAGCAGGCAAGCAAGTGCAAGAAACATCAAGGGTTAGGCTAGGGAGATGCACAAATTCTCATTATCTCCAATAGCTTAGAAATGCAGAGAGAGCAGAAAACTGAAAAGTACACAGTACAAATACCTGCCGCGGCACACGGTGGGTGACGTACATGGCATTGTCAAACCTAATACTGGCCGAAAGTCATTGTTTGAGCCATAACTATGCGCATAGGCATCCAAACGCAACACCGTCTAAACCTAGAGATGCAACGGACCAAGCCACATGCTACGACTCATCACACGCATAGGTCTGGCACCGATCAGTGGACACAGAATACAAAACATGCAAAACGGGCTCAAGAGCCAATCCACCGAGAAAAGTCTAGTAACTGCAGAAAAATTGCATACTATCCCAGCAAGCATCTGGGATGTCATAGGAGTTGTCTGGGAGCTGGTGGTTGGTGGGACCATCACCCGTCGGTACTCCGACGCCAGCTGGGTCCGCATCAGGGATGTATACGAGCATGGACAGGGCCGAGCGGTCACAGTAAGCTGTGCAGACAGACGAGGAGGGCTGACATTACAACAAGGACATGTGATGAGGATAAAACAAGCCACTCCATTGCCACCTCTCCTGACGATTGCAGGCATTAACTGCTTGACACGGAAGTTCTCTAGTGGATGACGTGAAATCCGAAAAGGGGGATAAAACACCATATTGTTGGTGTGTCAGTCACAATGACCTTTGGATTTATTGCCACTCACTTGCTAGGATGCCGGGATGTTGGGCTATTTTGACAACATCAGCCTCAGCTGGCGTGTCCTTACATGCTTCCTAGAGTTTTCTTGGTGACCAGCTCCCGGGGACCATTCTATCAGTGGTTTTATCCTTGCTCCTTCACGATCCAGTTGTGTAGAGTTTCTGCTTCTGCACCTGTTGCTTCTTAAGGTTTGTTGTTCTGATAGTCAAGGAGGACGTATGAGCATCAGGTTCTAGCCAGCTGTTGCTTTGGAGACTGCAACTTGGTTGGTCTATTTTCCACCAGTTGGTTGGGCTTGTGTTTGTGCACGCGCATGTGGATGAGATTACATCCTTACACTTGTGTTGCTTATTTTCTTCACTAACGTCTACTCTTTCATGCAGATATTCATTGTCTCTCCACCAATCCAAGAGTCTTTTGTCATGTTGTGTTCACCACACTATGCTCTCTCATTCCCACGTGGTATTAGAGCTCTGGAGATATTCCTTCACTACATCCCACCATACAGCATAGCACGAGGAGCACCTTACAACTCTGGGCTGGGCTGGGTGGGACGTACAGGTCCCGACAGCGTGGAGTCCTTGAGCGAAAGGCTCACATCACGTAGTCCTCTGGCAGAGCCAGATGCAGAATTCTATGATGTTTTTTCTGGGCAACTTTCCTCGCTGCAGCTGCCATCTTGACGGCGACATTAATCCATGGTGTCATTCTAGGCCACCACAGCAGCAATAGCAAATTCAACCGTAACAGCAGTGGAAGCTGTTGGGGCAGCCGGAGAGCGGTAGCTGCTAGAACAGCAGCAGTAGACAGTTTCCTCACTGTGAACTGCTGCTGCACTTTTATCATAAGCAGAAGTAGCAATAGAAGCAGCAGGAGCAGCGTCAGATACTACAGCAGCCACCGCATGAGCTGCATGGGGCAGCGGGTCATTGCACAGCGGGTCATGTCCCTTACACTGACATGATACAATGCAGAAGCTTATCTTCCATTCCCCCCTGTCCTTGCAAACATCCTTCCCCTACTATAAGCTAGATGCACCTTTACTGCTCTTGGCCTCCGCCATCCACCATTCTCCCTCAGCATGTCTTCTGGAGATTCTTGTTCTTGCATCTCCGTGATTGGTCATTGCTAGAGGGGTTCCAACTTTCATCCATTCACGTTCCATGTGGAAGAATCCTGGGCTCCACTCCAGCACTGTGCGCCCTCTTCCCTTTGTGCCTTCCTTTTGATCCGCCACTTTGCGCTGGGATTGGTCTTCTACTCCTTCTCCCCCCGGCATTCTTTCAACTCGTCCGTTCTCAAACCACTCTTATGCTTCCGCTGTGTCCGGGTGGGAACACATTCTGGTGGGTTTCTTCCTCTCTCTCCCTGCTTCTGCCATGTTGTGGAGGCTGCTTTGTTCCGCACAAAATTTCACAGTGCCCTGGTGTCTTTTGCAGCGGCGGAAGTCGGCTTTCAGAGATGAGGCATACCAGTGCGGAAACCATCCTTATCCATGGCAGGAATTCTGGATAGGCAGGAAAGTTTGGCTTAACACTGTTGCCCCAAGCATCCCCTGATTAAACTTGGACCTCCGAGCGTCTGTCTTTGTGGGGTGGTACCAGACGGGCGTCCATCACCTCTCTTGCATGCAGCTGCTGCAGTACCATACCGCCTTTCTTGTTGCAAGTCTGTGGTCGTCTTCTGTTTTCATGACACAGTCTCCTGCAGAGAGCACAGCACTGCGTTTGGGTTCTCTCATGCTTTTCTCAGCTTGCACTTGCATCCTCTGCACCGCGGACACTCCAAGTCCCAGAGACAGCCCTTATAGCAGTAGGTCGCCCCTTGTGCCCCTGGGAGCCACCCATATCCTGAAGGCGTGCACTTCAGTGTGGCATGCACCAATCCTCCGCACCATCCACAGAATCGTGCCTTGCCGCTCAGAGGTTGCTTGCATGCACAGCACATTCTATTCTCTCTGTCTGGCAGAGTCTCCTCTCTGCTTTTGTGCACACAGTCAGCACACAGGCATAGGTTTTTAAGCTTGATCAGGCGCTTTGCGGAGTTGCAACAGATGAGGCGGCAGCAACGGCAGCCTGCCTCCATCCTTGTTAGCTTGGTGCCACACCAGGAGCAGTGGAAAACGGTGCCCATATCTGTTTTGGCGTACTTCACCACCTTCTGTGCATCATGCCTTCATTCCGTCACTTTGGCCGAGTAACAAGCGGAACACACCCCTTCTGCCTCATGGTCCTCAGGAATGACACAGAACTTGTGACAGAGTGCTCCGCAAGTTACAAGTTTCCTCGTCTCATCTTCAGGTCAGAGACGTCCGTCGTGCCCTTTGCATATGGCTGCTGGTTGAGACTCTTGCTGCAGGGCTGGGGGGCATAGTTCTCCTGTACTTCTCTGACCAGATCTATGGCGGGTGTTGGGGTCAGTTGGGAATGCACCCTGTTGGACTGTTGTTCTTTAATGCCCCTTGGCCACTGCCATGGCTTAGCAGACAGGTTGGGCATGCACTGCTCCCTTGGAGTAAGTCCCCCAAACCTTGTTCGTGGTGCAAGTCCAAGCAAGACACCAGAAGTGTAGTGCAATGAATAGCACGTTGGACTAAGGAACAGCAGGTTCTGCGATCAAGTCTTGATGTGAGTAGGAAGGTTTTTGACCTTCCTACACAAGGGAAGTTTCATAGACATTTCTCCATGCATGAGGAGGATGTTCCACTTGGCGGTCAGTGGATGCGCCAATTGGCGAGCTTGTGAGGTGGTGTGGAGTGGCCACCTCCAAAAGTGCCACTATCCAAACACCTTAGATGCCAGGGCTAGGATAATATGTACCAGGCTCGTTCCTCATTCTAAACATACAATCTGGCCTTAGATGCTCCTCACTGAGATTTCCAACTAAGGAAAATTATAAAGAAGGCACTGGTTGGTCTAAGCCCCAGGAGTTAGTGTCTGAGTAGCAACTCGCGCAAACATGACCAAGTGTTCAATGGAAACAGTTGCTAGTAAGTGATTGCCTAGGAAATGCTCAGTGCGGAACCATGATCCTGAGGGTGATATGTTCTCCTAGCTGAAGTGCTAGGAGCAGACGGCAGGTGCCATTGTGTCGGCCCTGTTTTCTAGTCCGTTTTCCTCAGGCCAGTTGACAAAGGGTTATGGGCCCACACTGACCAGTTGTAAGGCACACTTTGCTCAACTTTGGTAAACTCTCTCCAGGTGCGCACGTCAGCTCCATCAGCTCCATCAGCTCCATCTGCCTCATCAGCTCCAACGGCTGGGTTTGCACTTAACACACAGGGACCAAGGACAAGCTCTGCCCTTGGAGGCACAACCCTTGGGTCCCAATCAAGACAAGCTTTTCCCTTGGAGGCAAGACCCTGGGTGTGCTAGTGTGATCTTTCTTCTCTGTTTGTAGGTAAACATCGGCTGGAGGGGTAAGCAGTGGATCTGCACCTTGAAACCAGTAGCACACATCAGCTAACATCAGCCTACATCGGCCTCAACGTAGCAAAGACGCAGAAAGCAGAAAGGGCAGCTAGAATTGCTGGCCCATCAGGAGCAGTGGAGGCTGCCACAGGGAAGTCCTCAAACTCAACAGGGAATGCCGCAAGGCAGTCCTCAAACTCAACAGTGGCTAGCACAGGGCAGACCACTGGAGCAATCGTGAGTTCTACTGCATTACCGCAAGGTCTTGGAACTTTGGGAGGAATCCCCATTTTCTATGGGAATGATTTCCTGCTTTGGAGATAGCAGTTTGAACTCGCAATGAAGGTGCACGACATCAAGCTTTTTAAGGGAGAAGAGCAGGTTCCCATGGAGGGTACATTTGAGCACGAGGCATGGATGGAACGAAATGGTATTTTCATGTCATTCCTGAGCAATGTGGTAGCAAAGAAGTATGTACCAATCATTTGCGGGTACACGCTCGCTTTCGATGTATACGACAAGCTCAAGCGCGTCAACCAATTGACCTCCATGCAAACAAATTGTTCATCCTACAAAAGCTCATCAGCATGGGGGTGAATGAGGGTAAGTCAATCCCCGAATTCCTACAGGAGTTTGAAGGACTCCATGGCAAGGCTCGCCAGATAAACTGGCACATTGACGAAAACATGCAAGCCATGATCCTCCTCATGTCGCTACCAGAGAGCTGGAGCCCAGTGATCACCATCCTGGACGGTTGGAAGGAGGATGACCTGACGTACATGGCAGTTTCAGAGTACGTGCGGAACTAGGCCACGCGCCACAGCGGAAGTGAGGCTAACTTCTCAGCCTAAGCCACACGCTACGGTGGCCGTGGGAGCAAAGGGTCAGCCTCTCATCAGAAAGGCGGCAGCGATAGTGGTGGCAGTGGAGGCAACAATGGCGGCAAGGCTCCCAAGCAACAGGGCAGTAGCCCCAACTGCGGCAAACCTGGGCACTGGGTAATAGAGTGCAGGTCTCCAAAGAAGGAAGACGGTGGTGGTGGGAACAAAGCCAGAAAAAAGGGCGGCAAAGAAGCCACCAACATAATGGCCCAAAGTCTGCCTCGAACAAAGGGAGCGGCCAGGAGCCTTCGGGATTGACTCCTGCACTAATCACCACTCTAGCAACGACAAGGCTGGACTCATCTCCATGAGCCCCACTGATTGGCGGTTCAGATGTGCAAACGGCAGCATTGTGAATGCAAACGGTGTTGGAGACAAGCTGGTGAGCATCAGTCTTAACGGTGCATAGAAGGATCTGCGGCTGCGCGATGTGGTGTACATGCCATCCTTTGCGGCAGACTTCCTGTCCGTGTAAAAAGTCACTGACAATGACATGACGGTGGTGTTTACTCAGAAGAAGGCGGTCTTCGCCAGGAACGATGACATCAAGGTCCTCTCATAGCACAGGTCCCACTGGGTGACGGGCTCTACGTATAGCAGACAACCACAACAGAAACTCCAAAGATGATGGTCATGCAGGTGCAGTGGAGGCAGTGGTCTCGGCACCAACACCGGAGAGCACACCAACGGAAACTCAGAAGGCATCCTCTACCGCAAAGGACGAAGACGCTGAGCTTTGGCATAGACGCTTTGGGCACATTGCAAATAGCACCCTCCAAGTCATCCAACAACATCAGTTGGTACGGGGCATGGAGGGATGCAAGAATGATGCGGCTGGGTGTGATAACCTGTGTGAGCCTTGCCTCCAAGGCAAGACCAAGAGAAATTTATTTGAGCGCAACGGTCGCTGCACAGAAGTAGCCCTTGACCTGATTCACACCGATGTGTGCGGACCCTTTCGCACGGCATCAAATGGTGGTAGCAATTACTTCCTGACCTTCAACGACGACCACAACCGCAAGGTGTGGATCTACTTCCTCGAACCAAGGGAGAGGTCAGAGAGAAGTTGCAAGACTTTGTTGCCATGGTGGAGCGGCAGAATGGAAAGAAGGTCAAGGCAATGTGAAGCGACAACGGTGGAGAGTATGAAGCATGCAAGGGCTGGTTGTGGCAACACGGGATCAACCGCCAGCCTACAACGCCCTACACGCTGCAAAGCAATGGCGTGGCCAAGAGGATGAATCAGACCATCCTCGGAATGGTGTGCAGCATGCTCTCTAATGCAAAAATTCCACCGCGATTCTGGGCGGAAGCGGCAAAAACGGCATGCTACATTGTCAACCTGACTTTTGCGGCTGCTCTGGGCAGGTGCGGAAAGAAAAAGGACAAGCAACAGATTATGACACAAGAAGAATGGTCAGGGAAGAAGCCGGACGCATCAAACCTCAAAGTCTTTGGCTACACCGCATGGGCAAAGGTCCAGGCAGGAGAGGGTGGCCGCAAGCTGGATGCAAGAGCGTGAAAGTGCGTGATGGTAGGCTATGAGACAGCCCACAAGACCTACTGCCTGTGGGACCTGGCAACAAGAAGGCACATCACCAGCCGGGACGTGACATTTGATGAGAGGAAACCAGGCAAGGAAGAGATGCTTGATCCCACGCAAGCTCCAAAACAGGGAGAGTGGTTGGTGCTGCTTGAGTCAGGAGATCAAGCTCCTGAAAACTGGCAAGTGGTGCCAGTGTGACAGACAGTGGAGAAGAGCGGTGCTGCAGGGAGAGCGGCTGCGCAGGCTGATGTAGCGGCAGGCTACGACACAGAGTTGGAGACGTTCGAGGCCTCCGAGACCAGCTCGGAGGCCAGTGCTTCTCCACAAGAGGAATTTTTAACTTCAGGGCAGCCAACACCACAAGAGCAGCAGCAAAGTAAAGACGAGGCACCAGCAATGCAGCGCCGCAACACATGGCAGAGAAAATAAATGCCAAAGTACGATGCCGACTGCGGAAGATGGACTGGACTGAGCTGGTCCTGTCTGGCTCAGGGAGAGCCGCTCACTATGGCTGAGGCACTGGCAAGGCCCGGTGCGGCCAAATGGAAGGAGGCAGTGGAAAGTGAGCTCGCATCCATCAAAGAAAATGGCACGTGGGTACTGGTGGACAGACCCGCTAATGCTCACGTGGTGGGCTCAAAGTGGGTGCTCAAGCTGAAGCGGAAGCAGGACGGGAACATCGACAAGTACAAGGCGAGGGTTGTGGCCAAAGGATTCTTTCTGCGTGCAGAGTCTGAGTACGATGAGACATTCGCACCGGTCTTCACGTTTGCCTCCATCAGGTCCCTGCTGGCCATCACTGCTGCCAAAGGCCTAGAGATCGACCAGATGGACATCAAAACAGCTCTCCTTTATGGGAACTTGAGCGAAGAGGTGCTTATGGAAGTGCCGGAGGGGCTGGATCCATCCGCAGGAAAGATGTGTCAGCTGGTGAAGGTGTTGTATGGGCTGAAACAGGCCCCACGGATCTGATAAAAGGAGATGGACAGCTTCATGGTTGAGATCTCCTTCGCGCACTACAAGAATAACCCCAGCGTCTATGTGTGGGAGGAAGAACGTGGCTTGCTACTCGTGGAGTTATACGTGGACGATCTAATCATGTGTTCTTCCTCGCAGGAGGCCCTTACGGAACTCAAGAAAAATCTGGGCAACAGGTTCAAGATGAAGGACATGGGTCTTTTTGAGTACTAGCTTGGGATCACCGTCCACCGTAACCGCAAATCAGGCACCATCGAGCTCAACCAGACCAGGTACATCATGGAAATCTTGAAGCGCTACAACATGGATGACTGCAAACCCATCACCACCCCCATGGCCTCTGACTTCAAACGCTCCTCCTCCATATCACCAAGCAACAAGGCAGAGTAGTGGGAGATGCAAAACATCCTGTAGCAATCCGCTGGCGGGAGCCTCATGTATGCGATGGTGGGGACGCGACCTGATATTGCTTACGAGGTGGGTCAGGTGAGCAGATTTTTGGCTAATCCTGGACCACAACACTGGCAAGCCATGAAGCGCATCTTCCACTAGATAAAAAAGATGCGGGACATGGGAATTCGGTTTGGAGGTCTGGAAGGATCGGACGCGCTACGACTGACTTGCTACAGTGACGCTGACTAGGGAGGGTGGATTGACGACAGGAAGTCCACCTAAGGATTTTTTTTCCATCTCAACGGTGGTGCAGTCTCATGGGAAAGAATGAATCAGGACTGCATGTCGCTTTCTACTGCTGAGGTGGAGTACATCGCGCTGTCGGAAGTGTGGAAGGAAACATAGTGGCTTTGCAGTTTTCTCAATGAGATCAAGGTACCACAAGAGGAAGCAACAGTCATCTGCATCGACAACCAGAGTGCCATTGCTATGGCGGAGGATGAGATGATCTCCCAAAGTATGAAGTACATCGACATTCTGTACCACTGCTCATGTGACCTTTTCGCCAAGGGTGTCGTGGAACTGGAGCACGTTGTAACCAAGAATATGCTTTTGGAATTCTTCACAAAGCCATTGGAAAATGACTTGCATGTTGCAGGTGCTCGAGGAATTGACATGGTGGATGCAGGAGATGATGACTAAAGACCAAAACATCTGAGGTGCAGAACACAATGCAGAGCTATGGGTTCATGTGGAAGAAGATTATCACAGCAGGTGGCCAGAGGTGCAAGGGAGAGATTGTTGTTCTTTAATACCCCTTAGCCACTGCTATGGCTTAGCGGATAGGTTGGGCATGCACTACTCCCTTGGAGTAAGTCCCCCAAACCTTGTTTGTGGTGCAAGTCCAAGCAAGACACCAGAAGTGTAGCGCAATGAATAGCATGTTGGACTTTGAAACATTAGGTCCTGCGATCAAGTCTTGATGTGAGCAGGAATTTTTGTGACCTTCCTGCACAGGGAAAGTTTTCTAGTCATTTCTCCATGCATGAGGAGGATGTGCCACTTGGCGGTCAGTGGATGTGCCAATTGGCGAGCTGGTGAGGTGGTGTGCAGTGGCCACCTCCAAAAGTGCCACTACCCAAACACCATAGATGCCAGGGCTAGGACTATATGTACCAGGTGCATTCCTCATTCTAATAATACAATCTGGCCTTAGATTCTCCTCACAGATGTGTCCAACCAAGGAACAGTATAAAGAAGGCACTGGTTAGTCAAAGCTCAGGAGTTAGTCGCTGACTACCAACTCGCGCGAAAGTGACCAACACTTGCTAGCAAGTGATTGCCTAGGAACTGCTCAGTGTGGAATTGTGATCATGAGGGTGATATATGTTCTCCTAGCTGAAATTCTAGGAGCAGACGGCAGGTGCCATTGTGTCGGCCCTGTTTTCTAGTCCGTTTGCCTCAGGCTGTTTGACAAAGACGGGCCCATGCCTGCCTCCGTAGCCCTCTCTGCTACTTTTTGTTGTTTGGGGGCTTCTTGGAGCCATTCCTATTCCGCAATTGACTCCTTCTACCCTTCTTCTTCTCTTTCACTGTCTGCATAATCTTTCAAGTGTCAATAGCAGCTACGACACATCCACACACTGGAGCTGGATTCGATCCTTCTGCAGGTGAAGACGGTGTGTCCCATTCAGTCCCTGCAGGTATGTTCACAGAGTCCTATTTCACACGTGGGACAGCACCACTGAACCTTCACATTAGTGTCCCTGGGCCCCCCGCCCAGGTCCCCTGTGAATCCATTGCAATCTATGCACAATTGCTTATCGCTCTTCTTTCACTCCATTTCTTGCAGCTATTCTTTTTGCAGCGAAAGTTCCGGCGGAAAGCCCAGTGCATGTCACCGGGCTTGTGTGTCGACTCCCCCTCTCCTTCTTCCTCTCCCTCCTCTTCCTCAAAAGTGGGCCCAAATCCACTATGCAATGGTTCCCCCCCACCTTCATCTCCTTCACCCGCTCCCCCTTGCTCTGGCCCGGGTTCGCCATCCTTTTCTTCTTCATGTGGTGGCGGATTGCCACCCTCCTCTCCTTTCTCATCCTCACCCCCTTGGTCTTCTTCCTATTCTGCATCTTCCTCCTCATCCCCTTCAGCCTCACAACATTTACCCACCCACTGCTCTTGAAAGCCCACGCATTCTCCATGGAACCTGTAGGCCTGTTTGCCGGGTGAATCTGCCTTTTCTCCACACTGAAGATTCTGCATTTGATGTTCCAGGTCTGGTTCCGAGGCTGCCTCTTCTTCTTTCCTCGCAACTCCTCCCTCTTCTTGGTACTCCATCTCTAGATTCCCTTCTGCTATCCTGTCTGTTGCTTAGGTGAGCCTCTTCACATCCGCTTCAATCTCCTTCTGTCTTGCCTGCAGGATCTCCTATGCCTTCTACCCTTACGCCATGTTGTCCTCTAGCAGCTTTCGTCCAGTGAGCAGGATGTGGCTGCACCATGAATTTGGCAGCAGCACATACTCCATCACTGGTATGGAGTGGTTGCTACGCTCTTTGCATCCTTCAATCCACAAGTGTCCTCCCTCCTCCTGATACACCAAGAAAATTGCTTGGGTCAAATTGTTGTCTCTTTGCCCCCAGGGAAAGGAGCGGGCTATGAAAAAGTCATCCTTCTTGATCTGCTGCATGTTTGGAATGGCGTTGGCCTTGTTGCACACACATTAGGATGCCACTGATGTGCGGAGGCGGGCTTCCCTTTCTCTCTACTTGCGGAGGATCTCCCTTGATTCCATCCATCTCCACACCTCTGCATTTCACCTCTCCTCCTTTCTTTCCTCCTGCTCCTCCTCAGTGAGCTTGCCCTGCACCACCAGCACCAGGTCCTGGGCTTCTGCCACATAATCCCACTCTGATAGCTTCAGCTCTTGCTGCGGCATCCTGAATGCTGAGCGTGGTGCCTGACCAAACAAGAGCAAGTTGGGGTAGAAGGTGGTGGAGCTCACTGGTGTGGTGTCGAGGTGAAATGCCATTCTCCGCAGAACCTCTTCCCAGTCTGCTTCCCCCACGGCCACCAGGGCATGCTCCAGTACTTAATGCATCCGCTCTACCTGTCCCTGGGTCTGGGGACAGCAGCATCCCGAGTGCAGATGTTGATTTTTTCATTTGGCCAATTCCTCCAAGAAGGTTCCAGCAAGCTCCATGCCATTGCCGCTCTGCACCACCAGGCATCAGCCAAGCTTGTAAAATATCTCTTTCCAAATGAAGGCTGCTGCGTTTGTGGAACTCTTGTTGGGGATTGCCCTCACCCAAACATGTTTTGAGAAGTGGTCCACAGCAGCCATCCAGTAACACTTTTTGTTCCAGGGTTGTCTCCTCAGCCCATGGAATTCAACGTAGATACGTTCCAGTGGGTCACCGAGCAGGGACAGCCGGTAAGGGTAGACCGCCCGTGGTCCTGGTTTGCAGAGGTTGAAGAAGTTTTCATACTCAGCGTGAACCATTTTGATAACCTGGTCTAATTTGTGGATATGGACGTGTTCCGCTAGGCGGCGTGCCATCTTCCCTTCTCCCATATGGTTGTGGTAGCGGCATGCTTCCACCCCTCCCTTCTGCAGTGTAGGGACCCAGGTGTCCCTCCAGTTGGAGTCCGTGTGCCCCAATCACCATAGCCGCCCATCCTCATATATGCAAATGCGACATGCCTTGGCCAGATCCTCTGCTTTGCGGTGTTCAAAGGTGATTCCGTATTTCTCAAGAACTGACTCGAGGATGCGGTCAGCCTCTTGGATAGGGCTGGTGCGGTCGCCTCTGTGTCTCTTCCGCCATGCTTGGACAGAATTTGGGCCACTGCCCAAATCCGCCGCATCATCTGCTCTCTTGGTCCTGGCGGTCTGGCCTTTTCCGATCCCTTCACAGCCTTCTCCCCTTGTCCCTCAGGCACATAGGCAGGATCAGCCTCTGCCTTACCCAATTTCTTTCCTTGTTTCCCTTTTCCTAATCCCTCCATGTCCTTCCTTGCTGCTTCCTCTCGTGCCTGCTGCTGCTGCTGCTGCCATTCCCTGTAAACCTGGAGGATCTTCATGTTCTCTTCATCATACATGGAGAGCGGTGGGGTGGTCCAGGCATCTGGTGCAGGAAAGCCCCTTTCAAGGCCAAGATAGCGGAAGTCTTAACATGTCTACCACCACTCTTCAATGTTGCATCTGGTCCGCACCTTCCGCTCCCCTGCCATGTCTTTAGCTTCCTTGGATTCTCCTCCAATTGCCTGCAGCGGAAGTTCTTCAGGTGATTCATCCTCAGAAAGATCCTCAATGTCCCTGGGCTCACTGAGCTCTGAGGTCCTGTCCCTTTCTTTGCTTGCACATTCCTTTCTCTTCCGTCGACCACCTGCAGACTTCCCCCCTTGTCCTCCTGATGCCAGTTCTTCTTTGATGAGAATTACTGTAGGCATCTCCCTCTTGGTTTCTGGTTTGCGAGCTTTTGCTCGCAAACCAGAAACCAAGAGGGAGGCTGCAACTGTCACTGTCAAATTGGTGGCCGGCTCGGGAGGCTGCAGGATTTCGGGGGAGCTGATGGCTGTAGGGCCTACCAATACTTGCAGTTCTGAACCTGCCGCAGGGCTTGCAGAAGGGTGTTGTAGCAGTGGCAGTGGCATTGGCATTTGTTGAACCGAAGCCAGGATCTGTATTCCTTGCTGGCTCATGAGCTGCTCGTTCTCTTCTCTGCTCATGGTACTTCCTGATGTTTTCTCGGAAGATTGTGACTTTTGCTGCTTCTTCCGTACCGCAGCAATTGGCAGTTCATCCATGGCCTGTGTCTCTTGGGCCGCTGCTGCTGCCAGGGTGTCCACCGTCTTGTTGGTCTCTTGCGCTGTCGTGTCTGTCACTTGCACTGAAGACGCCTTAGACTAGAGTCGGTTAGCCACATGTCTGGTCAGGGTGGCGTCTGCTTCTGCTTTGGTCACTTCATACATGATGTTGACTCCTACTCTTGCTGTCATGACCACTTCCTTTTCCTTTGGCAGAATGCTTCCCTCCTTCGCCTCCTGGGTGGCGCCGTCCTTCTCACGATGTCCTCTGTTGGGTGGAGTCGCTGCCTCCGGCATTCCTTCTTGTGCAACCTTCATTGCTGGTGGTCTGATGTTGGTGCTGAGGTGGTCTGGTCCTACGCGTGAGGGGTCAGTTTCTTTCTCAGCTCCTGCCACTTGTCTTCTGGTACGTCACCATCCCGCATGTAGTGGAGGACATGTTCCACCTCTTCTCCTTTTGTGGATATCCGCGTGCGGAGCTGCTCTCCCAGATTTTTCTGCTGCTATGTTTCCTTCATCCACTGTCATCATGCCGTGATGGACCACTGTTGTGTATTCTCTGGTCCCACCTCTTCCCCTTACCCCATGTGCTGCTGCTGCAGGGCTCCTTCTGCGACCATCCTTGAGTTGGAGAAAAAGTGTTATTGTACAGCCTGCAGCCAAACTCTGCGTCCTGCCTTGCTGGAGAATCTCTTCATAGCGGCGGGGTCAATTTGGCAACGTGCACACCAGTCATGCATGATGATGCGGAGGTAGTACCCCCATCTTTGATCATCCGCTTGTTCCGGAGGGGGAGGCTCAAGGGTCACTGCTCTTTACGAAGGCTTTGGGCTCTGTTGCGGATGGTCCTTTGGCAATCGCATGTGGTGTTTCCACGAACTTCAGGGTTCCTGTGGAGGTGACTGCCAGCAGGAATGCACCTGTGGGCATGATTTTCAGGATCCGTTGCGCTGTTTTGTGGAGGAACTATGACCACTCCTGGGATGCTGGATAAAGGACGTTGTGGAGGCACTTGGGTATCTCCTCGGTCAATAGAACCATGGCCTGGGCAGTGAGGAGCTGGTGTGTTGTTGGGATGTTCCACTGGCCATCACTCTCACCTGAGTTCTCGTTCTTATCAACCTCTGCTTCTTCAAGCACATGCATGTTGGCAGATCCTCCGATGGCAAATCTTGCAGCTTCTGGGGTGTTGGGTCCAGCTCTTCCAGCCGCCGGAGCCTGGGGTGGACCTGGATCGAGTGCGAAAGTGGTTGGCGGTGGTGAGATAGCTGTTTGTGCACTTGCTCTGCTTTTGGCTGTTTCAGGGTTGTTTTCTTGCAGGTGGAGTGATTCCGCATTGGCCTGTGGATTGGGAATACTGGTGGAGGCGGTCTCCCTGCCAGCTGGTGGTGCTGAGGCTGGCCCACCCTCCCCCCCCTCCCCCTGCCCCTAGTGAGCATGGTTCATAATCATGCAGGGCTTCCTCAACCGTGGCCTCTGCCTACATCTCCAGTGGTGGCAGGTTGGTGGACCCACTGGTTCATGGCAAGAGAGACAGAGAGACAAGAGTGTACCAGTAGATCCGAAGGTGTCAAGTGCAACTGTGTGTGTGTGAGGGCATGCTTCCGCATGCCCTCCCGGCAGCTGGGGAGGGGGGTTCTCTGTAGGTGAATGCGGCATCAGTCTTGACAGCAAGGCGGAGAAGCTGAAAAACCAGGCCGACCTCCTCAGATGTGGGATCACATGCTACACCTTCCCAAGAAAACTCAATGCCGCTCATCGCAGGGGAAAGTGGTGGGTCTGTGGGATCAGTAGAAGATGGCCAACCTTCCTGTGGTAGTTGGTTGAAAGCATCCGCATGATGATTTGCAAGAGCGAGGTGATACTTGATCTTGAGGTCATAACCTTGCAGTAAAAGGGCCCATTTGGTGAGAGTTCCCTCTTGGTTCTTGGTGGTGCGGAGCCATTGAAGTGCCTGGTGATCCGTGAAGATGGTAAAGATTTTGCCATTTTTTATGCAGTTGCTGAAGTGTTGGAGTGGCAAGAGAACAGCCAGGCACTCACCCTTAATGGTGGATACTTGGCCTCCGCGTCGTTGAGTGCGCGGCTGGAATATGCAATGACCCACTGAACCTGCTTGTTGGTGTCTTTTGAGAGAACATCGCCTAATCCTTCAAGGGACCAATCTGTAGTAATGGTGAAGGGGAGCTTGAATATGCGGATTTTCTTGAAAACATTGCCCCTCCACATGCCCAAGTGCGGCACCGGGAGGCGCCAACGAGCCGCCAGAAAGTGGAAGCTCCACGCCGGCGGATCTGGCAACTCGAGAATTCCTTGGAACCTAAAATGGATGATTGCCCCGTAAATTGTACGAGTTGCTAAATTCGGTGGAAGTTGTTTCGCCGGAATCAGACAAGTATCGAGGGAGATATGGCCTTCCAAAGTTGGGGTGTGCGCAGCGGCTCTGGGAGCCAGCTGCGACTTGAAATCCGGTAAATAATCGACCGGATTGAGCAACAAAAATACCATCTAGAGAAATTGCTCCGGAAGGCCTGCCGAGGCCTCCGGTGGATAATCCACCTGATCAGGTGTATCATCCACCGGATCCTGTATTGCAGATTGTTACAGAGGGACTTAGCCAAAATCATGGCTCGGCGTCCGAAACTCAATAGTACGTTTTGTTACTCGGGGACAGTCAAAATTCTGACTGCAGGTCCGTTGATAGATTTCGAACCTCTTCACACCCCATCACCAAACTCGACCCAAAAGTAGGTAGGGTGCATGGAAACAGTGTAGGGGACCCATACATCACGTGCAATGGGATCTGTGCCTTGGGAAAGGTGCTTCGCACGTGAAGGAAGGCGCCACGGCGAGTGGCGGCATCAGGCTTTTGTGGTGGGTGAGACCTGTGCTTCGGCAAGTGTAACTTGGGCTATGCTTGGCCGAATCGCACGCGGTTTGGTGCGTTGGAAAGCTCATGACTGGCCCTATAAATTTTGCAATCATGTCCATGCTAAAAAGCTAATGCAAAATCACGTTATTCCCTTCGCAAAAGTGACTATCCCTAAACTCCTGCTCACATAGCGTGAGGCGACCAAAAAGCTCACGCTCAGTCTCAGATTCACCCAAAACAGAAGACATACACTAGTAGAGTTTATCAGACCACATCGGGACCGCACCATGCAGATTCCATCCTGACAAAGGGTTATGGGCCCACAGGTCTGAACGCCTCCAACGTTCACGTCTTCCGCAGCACGTGGGATCGTCATCTTGGACGTCGCTGTGAAGTTGTGAGAACCCGTCGGAGTAGCAGCTGCGCACATGGCGCAGAAGGAGACGTAACCCAGTCAGAAGTATGTGGGAAGCCCGGGCTTCGGGCTATAGATGTGGCAGTTTGAGCTGCACCTCTTGCATAAGGGGCTGCTTGACGTCATGTTGGGAAAGGAGGTGCTCGCGAAGGCGACTGCTACGGATGCGGAGAAGCAAGCCTTTGAAAAGAAGAACACGGAGGCGCTCATGCTCCTGGTGTTCGGGACGGCTGAGTTGCAGTGGGGCTAATTCCAAGGCTGCAAGCTGGCAGCCGAAGCTTGGCAAAAGCTCTGCGCCATCCACCAATCCAAGTCGCTCACAAACAAAATCTTTGCGATGAAGCGACTCCTCACGGTGAGAATCGAGGAGGGAGATGATGTCATCTCCGCCATGCAGTAGATCAAGTCGCTTGCCTCGCAATGCAACGACGTGGGGTGGAAGATCGACACATAGCTGCAGGCAATGGCCCTCCTCATGGCCCTACCTGACATTTGGGGTCCACTCATCACCGTTCTCGTAGGATGGTCGGAGGACAAGCTCACCTATGGCGCGGTCGCAGAGTACATCCGCAACGAGGCGCAGCGACGGAGCTACGGGGAGTCCTCGTCTTCCTCATCGGCCCTTGTCACCAAAATGCGTGGTGGCGGAAGCGGGGGCAGAAGAAACGGCGGAAAGGGCGGCGACAAGAAGGGCGCCAAGTAAGGTGCGTGACGCAACTACGGCAAGGAGGGCCATTGGGTCCATGAGTTCCCGGAGGAGGCGAAGGCCGGCGGCAAAAACAGCAAGGGCAGGTTGCTCCTCAATGGCAACAAGAACCACTTCCTCAAGAAGGCCAACAGGCGGTGCCTGGATTCCAGGGCTGAGGAGCACGCCCAATTTGAGAAGATGGGGTTCGTCACCTACGAGAAGTCCTCCAAGTCAATGGTGGTCGCGAACGATAAAGTCGAGCCGGCGGCCGGCCAAGGCGAATTGGAGGTGGAAGTTGTGGTGGGCGGAAAGAAGGAGCTGTGCACAATTCGTGATGTGCAGCATGTCCTCGGCCTGGCTGACATCCTTAGTGTCAGCCGCTTGACGGGAAAAGGGTATGAGGTGCTCTTCCGCAAGAAAGGCGTAGTGGTGCGCATCGACGGCGACGGCAAGGTCGTACTGGAGGCAAAGCGCGGGGGCAATTTCTACATCGTGGAGACCAAGGTGGTCCCCACGGCATCCGGCGTAGCAGATTCGCAGGAGCACGTCGTCAACATGGCCAAGGGAGGAAGCGCCGATCTAGAGCTCTGGCACCAACGGTTTGGGCATTCGGCACCCGCAACCGTTAAGGAGATGACAAAGCGCGGCATGGTGCGTGGCCTCGTCATCGACGGTGCAGATGCGGCAGCAGATGTAGCAGCTCACAAAAAGTGCGAGCCTTGCATTTTGGGCAAGGCGCGGCGCACGCCGTTCAAAGAGTACGAGGCTGGCGCGAAGGACCTGCTGGGTTTCGTGCACAGCGACGTGTGCGGACCATTCAAAACGCCGTCAAGCAGCAGCCTGAGATACTTTGTCACCTTCATCGATGACTGCAGTAGGAAGCTCTATGTGTACTTCATATAGCGGAAAGGCAAGGTCCTGGACCGGCTAAAGGAGTATGTCGCAATGGTGGAGAGGTAGATTGGCTGGAAGGTCAAAGCGCTACACAGCAACAATGGCGGAGAGTACGTGGGCTGCAGCGGGTGGATGAAGCAGCAGGACATCAAGTGGGAACCCACTATGCCATACTCGCCACAATTTAACGGAGTGGCAGAGCGGGCGAACGAGACGCTGCTCAACATGGTGCGGATCATGCTTGTGGCTACGGGATTACCGCGTGGGTTCTGGGCGGAGGCTGTGCGTAGAGCGAGCTACACCATCAACCTCACCCCAACAGCCGTGCTGAAGGACAAGGGTGGCTGGAAGACGCCGCAAGAGGTTTGGAGCGGGCGCAAGCCAAACGTGGCGCACCTGAAAGTGTTCAGGTGCGAGGCGCACGTGATGGTGCAGGCGGCTCGACGACGCGACGACAAGTTGGAACCGCGGGCAAAGCCGTGCTTGTTCCTGGGCTACGAGAGCGCGCAAAAGGCATATCGGCTCTGGGACCCGCGCATGCAAGAGATCATCCGCAGTTGTGATGTCGATTTCGACGAGCAGCAGAGCTTCAGCAGTAGCATCAACAACATGAGCGTCGGGAACACTCCAAAATAGGGGAGTGGTTCCAGCTCCTTGACTACAAGGAGGAGCCGGTGGACGCGGAGGTCGATGATGCGGCGTCGGAGTGCGGCGGTGCAGCAGGTGCAGCAGCCAGCGGGGAGGACTCCGACGACGATGCAGCTAGGCTGGAGAACCGGCGGAATGATCCGTTGAAGGAGGCACCGCGGGTGTCAAAGCGTGCACTTCCAGCGGAGTTCGCGGCGGGCGTCGGAGAAAAATCCTCCGGACACACCGCCTGTCCGGTTGATGGTTCACCGGAGTGGGAGAGATCCTCGGGGAGCCGTCCGGTCGATGATTCACCGGAGCGGACAGAGTCGGAAGGATCACAGCAGAGCGACAAGACGCCACCAAAACTGACGTGCTGCAGCGGGAGGCAGCGGAGAGTGGGGAAGCGTTTCGACACAGGCACTGGTCGATGGATCGGCATGAAGCGGTGCATGCTGGCTGCATCAACGGAGCTGACGACCGTGCAAGAGGCACTTGCGTGGCCCGAGGGGAAGCAGTGGGACGCTGCCATCAAGTCGAAGTTGGCGTCCATTGCTGAAAATGACACGTGGCAGCTGGTTGACAGGCCGAAAGACGTCAAGGTCATCGGTCAAGTGCGTCTGTAGGACCAAATTCATGAAAGGAGGTGTGGTTGAAAAGTACAAGGTGCGGCCTGTGGCAAAGGGGTACGCACAGCGTAAGGGCGAGCACTACGATGAGACGTTCACCCCTTTCGTAAAGCATCCGGGCGATCCTTGCGGTGGCAACCACAAAGGACATGGAACTCCACTAGATGGACGTAAAGACGGCCTTCCTCAATGGAATCATTCACAAAGAAATCTACATGGAGGTGCCGGAGGGGGTAGAGGTACCGGAGGGCAAGGTGTGCAAGCTGCGAAAGTCCTTGTACGGGCTAAAACAATCGCCCCGATGCTGGTACCAGTAGATGGACAGCTTCATGGTACAAATCGGCTTCAAGCACTGTGAGGCGGATCACAGCGTCTACGTGCAGCGCAGCAAGAAGCTCCATTAGATTGTCGCACTCTACATGGACGATCTGATCTTGTGCTCCTCAAACGTTGAGCCTACAGTAGCTAAAAGAGCAGTTGAGCAGCAGGTTCTAGATGTCGGACATGGGGGAGCTGGAGTTCTACCTCGGGGTGAGCATTACGCGGAACCGGAGGACGCACACGCTTGAGCTGGGGCAGACCAAATACATGGCCGAGGTGCTGAAGCGGTACGGCATGGAGGACTGCAAACCGGTGTGCACTTCGGTCTCCATGACTTCTGAACTAAGTGCGGCAATGGCGCCGGAAACAAAAGAAGAGCAGGAGGATATGGCAGGGGTGCCCTACCAATCGGCGGTGGGCAACCTCATGTACGCCATGGTAGTGACTCGACCGGACCTGGCCTACACGGTGGGCCAAGTGAGCAGGTATGTGGCCGATCCAGGGCCACTACACTGGCAGGCGGTCAAACGCATCCTCCGCTACCAGGAGGCGACGCGGCATGCGCGCCTGAGGTTTGACGGCAAGGGGCGGGTGGACCCCTTGCGTCTGGTCTGCTACACGGATGCAGACTACACTAGAGATGTGGACAAGCAGAAGTCCACATCCGACTACGTGTTCCTCCTCGCTGGTGCAGCGGTCTCATGGTGCAGCAGGAAGCAGGACTGTGTCGCCACCTTCACAGTGGAAGCTGAGTACATTGCGCTAGCCGAGGTGGTCAAGGAGGTGGTGTGGCTCCGCAGGTTGCTGGGGGAGCTGGGCGTGCCGCAGCTGGAGCCTGCGGTGGTGCAAGAGGACAACACCAGCTCCATCTTGCTGTCCAACAACCCGACCCAGCACAAGATGACGAAGCACATCGACGTGCGTTATCACTACGCATGGGACATGGTCAAGAAGGGGCAGGTGGTGCTGTAGCACTGCAACACGCACAACATGCTTGCGGATTGCCTGACCAAAGCACAACCCGCGGACCGGCACGCGATGAGCGTGGCCGGACTTGGGATGACAAGCTATGATGGGCTGGAGGGTGCAGTGGAAGATGAGTAAGAGCAAGTCAGGTGCAAGGGGAAGAATGTTGAAAAAATTGCCCCTCCGCATGCCTCAGTGCGGCGCCGGGAGGCGTTGACGAGCCGCCAGAAAGTAAAAGCTCCGTGCCGGCGGATCTGGAGACTGAAGGATTGCCCAGATCCTCAAATAAATGATTTCCCTGTAACGTTTACGAGTCGCTGAATCCGGTGGAAGTTGTTTCGCCGGAATCAGACAAGTATCGAGGGAGATATGGCCTTCCAAAGTTGGGTTGTGTGCAGCGGCATTGGGAGCCGGCTGTGACTTGAAATCCGGTAAATAATCAACCGGATTGAGTAACAAAGATACCATCTGGAGAAATTTCTCCAGAAGGCCTGCCGAAGCGTACGGTGGATAATCCACCTGATCAGGTGGATCATCCATCGGATCCTGTATTGCAGGTTGTTACAGAGGGACTTCGCCGAAGTCATGGCTCGGCTTCCGGCATGATTTTGGCATGATTGCGGATGAAGCGGAAATCGAAAGAGAGGAATATCTTGACTTGGCTTGGCATGGAGGGGGTTTTACATTCCATGACAGCCGCAATTTTCTCCGGGTCAGTAGTGATGCCCTTTGGGCTCATGACGAAGCCAAGAAATCCCATCTGTTCTGCACCAATGACATACTTTTGAGGGTTGTTGTGGAGAGGGCCTCAAACACTGTGCGCAGGGATGAAATTAGTTCAGCAAAGGAGTATGCAACAATCATAATGTTGTCGATATAGCAGCTGATGTTGAGTAGGTGGCGGAGTGCCTTGTCCATGTCTCGCTGAAAGGTTGCACTAAAGTTTTGCAGACCAAAGGGCATGCGAGTGAAGGCATAGAGTCCTTCAGGGGTGATGAAGGATGTATTAGCAATGGAGTCAGGATGTATGGAGATGGAATGAAAAGTGGAGTGGACGTCGAGCTATGCAAACCAGCTGTAACCCTGTTGGCGCTCTTAGATTTCGGTGATGAGGGGCATGGGGTACGCATCTTCTTCTGTGACACGGTTGGGGTCGCGGAAGTCCACACAAAATCGTGTACTGTCATCAGGCTTGCCAACAATGATCAGATTTTCTCACTATCGGCTGGTGATGGGAATGATGATGCCATGATCCTTGAGTTCTTGTAAGCCCTCGGGCATGATCTGTGGTTGTTCCAGGAGGATGCGGTGGAATTTCTGCTCAATCGGTGATGCCTCCCCGGTGTGGATGTTATGAAATGCATTGACAGCTCCCAAGTCTGTCGTGGCACCGGCGAAGACATCTGCGCATTCCCCAAGCAGCTACCGGGCTTCTCCTTTCTGCTCCGCAATCATGCGGGGATGGAACATGTGTTCAAATTCTTGGGTCATTGGGAGCTACTGGCTGATCTGTTTGCAGATCCATTGGAGCCATTAAGTCATCCTCATCATCATCGATTGGGGTGGGACCCATTGATCATTGCCTTTTATCGCCAGTAGCCGAGCAGTGTGCCGCACATGCCCTCGGTGGCATTCGCCATGGTGAGGTTGCTTTCTACCTATGACATCCAGTCAGAATACATCTCCAAGCCATCGTGCACCATGGTTGCTGGTAAATGAGAAAGGTCCACAGGTGGCGGAGATGATGCTGTTGGCAGGATAGATCTCCGTCCAGGGAGGGTGGGTCTGTAGTGAGCAGTTGATGGGGGAGCCAGCCGGAAGGGTGCTGATCTTTGCACAGTGCAGCGGAATTGGTTATCGGGACCTGGGTACGGTCCCTGAACTGTGATGAAGTCATAGGCATGTACTCCATCCACACCTGTCGATTGCATCACACCTACGCGGAAGAGGAGATTAGCCTGACAGGGAAGGAGATAATCAGTGTCCAGGAGAAGGTCATAAGTTTGTGCCCGCGTGACGTACGTGGTGACTGTTTCATGGATGCTGCTAATTTTTAGAGGAATATCACGAATCTCTCCGTCACCCATGTCAAAGCCCCCTGCGGTATTGCTGAAGATGCGTTGGCTCGGGAGGATTCGTTCATGCCACCCGATGGCCCGGAAGACATGTAGTGCAACAGTGGTTTGAGTCCCACCGGTGTTGATAATGGCAAGGAACTTGTGACCGCGGATCCAGGAAACATAGAAGGTGACTTCATATTGTTGTGCGGTGCATTGTGGTGGCTCGAGTGGCTGGGAAGCTCAAGCCCCGTCAACTTCATGCAGGCTGATGGGTTCTTAGGGAACGTCTTGAATGCGTTGAGTTTTTGGAGTGCCAACGTTCAGAGGAGATTCACAGTAAATTTGGATGCCCGTGACGACAAGCTGAGGGTTAATGCGTTGGAAGTGGTCCTTGAGGGTTCCGCTGCTTCTGGATGCAGGCAGAGGTAGTCAAAGAAGCTGATAGAGGTCAAAGGTTGTGTGAAGAGCTGAGTGATGGGGTCTGATGTGGGAAGTAGTACTTGAGTGTGAGAGATCTGCATGTTGGACGGGTAAATCGGCATATTATTTCATACAGTTGAATGTGCCTCCATGAGTGGAAGCCTTGCCGGGTACAGTGGAGATCCACTTGTTGCCTGCGGCTGCTCGCGCTCACGCTTCTCCCGTGGCAGTACCCATCTGGAATCAATAGCTTCCTGGAGACAGGCCAACCTTTCCTCCTCTTGCCGTCTGAGATCCTGTTGTACTGTGACAGCCTCCTAATTGCTCCAGCCTTTCACCTGATCGACTTCCAGATATGGGGGTTGTTCCTACGTCCATCCTCTAACACCCAGCTAATCTGCCTTGGCGATGAGTTCTGCTTCGCTTCGGGTAGCTGGTGTCCCTGTGGTTTCTTCCTTGCTTATCTGTACTCCAAGTTTCATAATACTCATCCCACTAGTGTCCGTAGGAGGTAGTTGAGGTTGGTAACATTGGTGGTGGAGCCGGAAGTTCTGGCTGTTGCTGTTCCGGCTGTGGCTAAGGTTGAGTTTGGTATTGTCGATGTCCAGGTTGCCGGTTGGCCCACTGCTGGGCACACTCTGCATCATACTGGCACCACCGCTGACCCCCTGGTTCTTCCTCTGGTTTTGTAGAATTTGGAAAGGGTCCTCGGCGTCATTGGTAATTGCGGGGGCATTGCCAATAGGTGCTCTAAGCTCCCAAGGACAAAGCACGCTTTTGGTTTTGGTGCGGGGTCTGCTCTTTCTGCTGGTGCTGCCGCTGGTTTGGTTTTGTGGCATCCGCGGTGGCTTCTTGTATTGATTGGTACTTGCAGAAGGTCATGTGCGTGCTGACCTCGTCTGGGAGGGCACAGATGATGTTTTCGATAAATACCCACAAAGACAAGCCCTCACCTTCGGGGCTCTTGGCGATGAACTGATCCAGGTAGCGCTGGATGTCATTTCCTGGTTTCTTGACATCTTTTTCAATTTTGGATAGTGCCTCCACCTTTGTCAGGTGTTTGAAGCAGGCAATGAGTGTGTTTCCAAAAGCATTTTAGGAAGCAAACAGCTACTGCATATTGTACCAGTCGGCTGCCGCCCCTTGAAGGTGTAATTCCGCAACATCCAACAAAAGATATGCATGCGATGGCAGCTTGTAATGCGATGGATAAACTGGGGCAAGAGGACCATGCTGCAACTGGTTGCGCCAGCAATGATCTTGGTCTGAGTGTGAATGGGGGCGACCGTTCGGGCACTGGCATAGAGATGGTTGGTGATGCCGATGGAGTAGCACCCGCGGGTGCTGCTGGCTGATCTGGAGCACCCGGTTGGCCTGGGTTGCCCTGTTGTGAGTGGTACATGTGATATCCTGGGGATGCAGTTCCCGCCCTTGTCTGTGCGGTGTGGTATATAAGGCTCTGCAGAGAGGGTGTTGATGCCTGTTGAGAGTCTGCACTTAAGTAGTAGCTGAGCTGGGACTTCTGCGCGGGTTGATACTTTGGACTGAGGCTCTGCTGTTGCTGTGGCCCACCTAGAGGTATTCCTCCTGGTGTCACACGAGGATGGCTTGTCGCCGGCAGGACTGACTGGGTCTGCGGTGGGACTGGTCCTAGTCCAGTTTGCGGTGCTATCCAGAGTTTTCAGGCTATTCCCGCATTGCTCATCCCGGCCGGGGTGTGCACGCGGCAGACCTGGTCCGGCTGGGGTATGTGTCAGAGTTGTCAGGAACTGTTGCTAAGGGGATGGGATAGTCTTTTCCGGATGCACCATCATTTTCTGGGTTTGATGCAAAGGGGCGGGCACCTGCGGAGGTGTTGTTCCGCCGCATGGAATCACTTCTGCAAGTTGCTGCTGGTTTGGTGCTGGGGTCGGAGTTGGCGCTGCTGGTCCACTAAGTCGCGGATTGTCCTCCAGCCGCTGGGGTGCTGGGCTGGGTGGAGCGGAAGTTGATGGGGCTAGAGACTTGCCAGCCTGTAGGTCCACATGAAGATACTGGAATTTGGGCCTGTTTTGGTTGAATTTCCTTCTGTAGCCATTGCTGCTCTCCTCTTTCCTGCTCCAGCAAACTCCACTGCAAGGTGCCACGTTGGTAAATGTGTTTGGATGGCTGGCGAGGTGGGCCGTACGGGAGGTTGACCATGTTCAAGCCCTCCCAAAACTTCTCCTGCCTGGCTTCGATGAGGGAGGTCTGCAAGACTGCTACTGCCGGGGAAGAGTTGGGAGATTGCTGCTGAGGCAGAGGTTTTTAGGGTGTTCCGCTGCCTCCTTAGTCCAGACTCTTGATCTCAATAAGAATCTACTGCTCCATCTTGCGCGTCGGAGGGATGTGGAGTTGCCAGAATTGTTCTTGGAACCACCGCTCCTTCTACACGGAGCAGTGGTTTCAGGATTGCATTTCATTTCTCCATTTCTCCTCACTATCTCCTGCATCTGGTTGTATTTCTATGTTTTTCGGGTCAATAGACACTACGTGGGATGTGTCAATGTGCCGGATAGCAACAGTCTAGAAAAATGGGTCCCGACATTGGAGGCCGCCAACCGTTCTTGGTATTGCAACCAAGATAACATATCACCCTCGAACAAGGGATCCACACTTTAGGTTGGTTCTGTTTGCAACCTCACGAAGTCTGCATGAAGGTCTGTAGTTTCTACCCTTGGTTGGAAACTCTGTGAGGATTCTCAAAGGCAAGAACTATAAATGGATGGATGCAGGGTACAAGATTTTGTACTTGTATAGATTTGTTGATGCTTCTACTTGCAGTGGCTCCACAGGAGCCAATCTCAACCTACAGTCCTACTTGGCGCGTCCTAAGACCGCAAGGTGTCATCCTCAAGGCAGGCTGTGGCAGGCTTCCTAGAAGCTTCCTGTCCCATTCTGGGCCACAAAGAAAAATGCAGCCGTCGTGGGTTTTGAGCCCGCGACCCATGACCTCCGGCGCCTATCCTAACTAGGCCACAATGTTGTGTTTCCTATGATGATCTGTAGGGGACATACCCATGATGGGCAGTGTATTCCTGGCCTATCTCAGAACAGACCAAGGAGACATGCTCCGTAGAGCAGTGCATGCCTTGTCTTTCCATGCAACCAGCCAGCTACCCAGTGGACAAGGGGCATACAATTCAACAAATCTCTCCCTTGCACCTCTGTCCATCTGTCGCTCACTGGGCTCCATCAATGCCTTGGAGCTCACCCTTCCTCTGCCACACTCCTCATGCCGAATCCACGAATGCCTGCATAGTGCAATTCGCTCTCCCGCGGCTTGGTCATGTAGTCAGCAAGCATGCTCTTGGTTCCGCATTGCTGCAAGTCCACAACGTTCTTCATGACCAGGTCACGTGAGTAGTGGTAACGTATGTCAATGTGCTTTGTTCACTGGGAGATGATCTGATCTTGAGCCATCAAGATGGCGCCCATGTTGTCCACGCGTACGACCGTGGCGTCCTTCTGTGGCACTGTCATTTCGCCAAGCACGCTGCACAACCACTGAGTCTCCTTGCACAACTCAGACAAAGCAATGTACTCTGCCTCAGCCGTGGACACGAAAACACAATCTTGCTTCCTGTTGGCCCATGAGATGATAGTGCCATTCAAGATGCACACGTATCCAGAGGTGGATTTCCGGTCGTCAAGATTTCCTCCCCAATTGGTGTCAGTGTAGCACTTCAGGCGAAGGAGGTCCGTACCTTCTTGGCCTCCAAGGACGAGGCTCATGTGACGTGTCTTCTATAGGTAGTGCAAGATACGCTTGACTGCCTGCCAAAGCTGTGGCCCTGGGTTGGCCACGAACCTCCTCACTTGTCCCACAGCATAGAAGATGTCCGGACGAGTACCTGCCATGGCGTACATGATGCTACCCACGGCGGACTGGTAGGGGATGTCTTGCATCTCCCTTCGTTCTGCTTCATTGTTTGGCGACATTGAGGCCTTCAGTTTTACATAGGTCGTCATTTGGGGTGCCAACAGGTTTGTAGGCTTCCATGTGATAGCGCTTTAGTACCTCACCAATGTGTTTGGTTTGGTTGAGTTCAATGGTGCCTACCACTCCGTTGCGGTGGATGGCGATCCCGAGGTAGTACTCAAGAAGACCCATGTCCTTCATTTTGAACGTTTTGCTGAGGTCAAACTTCAGCTCATCTAGCAGCTTGACCAAAGAAGAGCAGATGATGAGATCATCCATATACAGTGCAATGAGCATCAGCCCACTCCCATCATCGCGCACGTACATGTTCGGGTCATTTTAGCAATGTGCAAAGGAGAGACCGGTCATGCAACTGTCCATATCTTTGTACCATATCCTTGGTGCCTATTTTAGCACGTAGAATGCTTTCACCAACTTGCACACCTTGCCTTTCAGAGGATTGAATCCTTTGGGTACCTCCATCAACACTTCCTTGTCGAGCTCTCCATAAAGGAAAGCTGTCGTGACATCCATCTGGTGTATCTCCAGGTCCTTTGCGACTGCGATGGCAAGGAGAGAGAAGATGGAGGCAAAGGTCACGATGGGCACAAACGTCTTATTGTACTCAGAGCCTGGGCATTGAGAAAACCCCTTTGCCACTACCCTCACCTTGAACTTTTCGATTTTGCCGTCTTGCTTCTTCTTCACTCGGAGGACCCACTTGGATCCCACCACGTGGGTCTTGTCGGGTCTATCCACTTGCACCCATGTGTCATTCTCGGCAATGGACGCGAGCTCGTTGTCCACAACCTCATTCCACTTGGCCACGTCTGGGCCATTCACTGCCTCCGCCCCTATGGATGGCTCTCCCTGAGCCATGCACGACCAGCTAAGGACAGTCCAATCGTCCTCATAATGCAAAGGTGCTTTCTTTGGTCGCAAACTACGCCGGGGTGCTGGTGCGGCTTCCTGCTTTGCTGCTGATGCTACCAAAGGTGGTGGTGTGTCTTTGTCTTCGTCGTCGTCAGAAGATTTGTCAGACTCCAAGTCAGACTTCAAAGCCCTAGACGCCTCGGTATCTGCGTCAATATCAGATGCTGCGTCATCCTGCGCAGCTGCTCTCCCATTCCCACCACTTTCTGGCAAAGCGAGCCAGTTGTTGTGTGCTTGGCCTCCGGACTCAAGCAAAACTATCCACTCTCCTACCTTGGGAGCAAGGATCGGAGGAGATCTAGCAGCTCTCCCTTTCCAAGGGTGCGTGCGTCAGACTCAGCATCGCGACTCCTCACGAGCTTGCCTACTGCCTGGTCCCAAAGCCGATAGGCTTTGTGTGACGTGCTGTACCTAATCATGACGCAGTTTTCGGAACGTGCGTCCAGCTTGCCTCCACCTTCTCCTGACTGGATCTTCACCCATGCAGTTGACCCAAACACCTTAAGATGAGAGGCCTTAGGATTCTTTCCCGACCATGCTTCTTGTGGGGTCTTCAGCTGCTTTTCCTGCTCCTTTCCATGCTTCCACAAGGTGGTTTCTGGTGTGAGTTTCAAGAGGTAGCAGGCCGTTGCAGCTTCGGCCCAAAAATGAGGTGGGAGCTTGGCGTCGAAGAGCATTCTTTGCACCATGCTGAGTAGGGTCTGGTTCATCCTCTTGCCCACGCCATTGCTTCGGGGGCTATAAGGGGTGGTTTGCTCGTGGTGGATGCCATGATGCTTGAGCCAAGGCTTGCATACCTCGTACTCACCCCCGTTGTTAATTTGGAGCGTCTTCACCTTCTTGGGTGTTTTCCACTCTACCATGGTGACATACTCCAGGAGCTTCTCCTTGACCTCTCCCTTTGTTTTGAGGAAGTAGATCCACAACTTGTGGTTGTGGTCGTCGATGAAGATCAGGAAGTACTTGCTTCCTCCGTTAGACGTTGTGCAAAAGGGTCCACACACGACACTATGGATCAGGTCCAAGATATTCTTTGCTCGTTGAACTCCTCTCCTAAACTGCTTCTTCTTTGCCTTTGCTTGGAGACATACTTCACACAACGTACACCCTTCTCCATGATTCATGGTGCACCCTTCCATTCTGCGGACTACCTCTTGCTCCTGCATCTTTTGTAGCATGCTATTAGCCACGTGGCCAAATCTCCGTTGCCACAGCTGAACGTCAGTGTCCTTGGTTGATGTGGCGGCCGCAGCGGTCACCGGCGGTGCATCCTTTGGCTTCACTGCCACTGTCTTGGTGGCACATGCAAGTCCCTCTTCCGATGCCTTGGTGACTTTGGTTTGAAAGCACGTAGAGGCCGTCGACTCTTCGAAATTGAAGCGTGAGGTTGTCTTTGGTGTACAAAAATTTGATTTCCTCATGTTTGAGGGCCACAGTTTCCTTGTTGGTGAACACCATTGTCATGTTGTTATCGGTGATTTGTGAGACCAACAACAGATTTGCTGCAAAGGAGGGTATACACACCACCTTTTGGAGGTTGACTACCTTCTCTCCACCGTTCATGTTGAACGTGATCACCTTGTCCCCTTCGCCCATGGCTTGGACAACGCCACCGTTTTCACACTTGATGCGCACGTCAGATGCAGCCATGGAGAAAAGTCCACCCTTCTCTTTTGAGGAGTGGTGGTTGGTGCCCGAGTCAAGGGCGAATACCCCGGGCCTAAGGAGGGCCGCCCCCTTCATGGGAAACCCTTCATCCATCATGTTGCTGAGCTCCTTCTTCTCCTTCCCACCTTTGTTCCCACCTTCTTTCCTAGGACTACGACAGTCACTAGCCTAGTGCCCAGCCTTGCCACACTTGTGACAGTTGCCGAGTTTCTTGGAACTCTTCCCGCCACCATTGCCTTTCCCTCTACCGCCACCGCTTCCACTGTTGCCTTGACTGGAGCGAGAGCTTACACCTTGTCCACCGAAGCAAGAGGCAGAGGCTGAAATTTTTTCCTCACTGCCATTGCGTCGCATGGACTCGTTGCAGACGTGTTCGGCGATAGCCTCATACATCAGATCTGCCTCCTTCCAACTGCCAAATACGGTGATCAAGGACCCCCAGCTTTTTGGCAGCGCCATCAGAAGGATCATGGCACGCATGTTGGAGTCGAGATTCTATTCCATTTTCTGGACCTCTTGTAGCACGTTGTCAAACAACTATAGAAATGCGGGTATCGATTCTCCTTTGCTCACCCTCATCGACATCAACCTTTAGAAGATGAAGAGTCAGTTTGTGAGGGCGTTTGATTGATACATGAGTGAATGTTTTGCGTAGGCCTCGGTAGCCAACTTGCATCCTGTCATGTGGGAGTGTTGATTCTTGTTGATAGACGTCACAAGTATGGCGAGAGCCATGTTGTTCTTTGTTGTCCATGCTACAAGATGAGTCGCATGCGTAGTCACTGTTGCATCGGCGGGTGCTGTCTCGGTCCCTTTTAGGATTTCGAGGTAGCCACGCACATTCATGACAATCTCAAACTGCCATTTTGACAAGGGACAACTTGTCCCCGTGAATTTGGACATACCCGCCTCAAGGTGGGCTTGAGTCAGATCTGCCATTTTTGGCGGTTGCTAGTCTTCTCTGCTTTGCTGCTACTCTGCTTTGTTGAGGCCAATGAGGCTGATGAGGCTGCTGACTGCGACCGTATTCAAAGTTGCAGTTGGTTTTGTTGCATACCCCTCCTGCCGATGATCGTCTAAGGCAAGGTTGCCATCGTAAGAAGACAGACTCGGGGTCGTACCACCTTTGAATGGGGTAGAGCTTTATCCTGTTGGGGCTCGAGGGTCTTGTCCAACATGGACAGAGCTATTCCTCATCCCCTAGTCCGCCACGTGCGCTCACCCTACCTGAAGAAGCCAATGGAGCCAATGGAGCGGATTGGAGCCGTCCGACATTTTTGTCCCTGTTGTACCTGTGCGCCCTGCAAGACCACGTGCAAGTCGGTCTTGGAAGCGTGCATTAGAACCAGAAGTGTGGGCCCATAACCCTTTGTCAATGCACCGGAAAACAACGGTCTAGAAAACCAAGATAACATATCACCCTCAAACAAGGGATCCAAACTTTAGGTTTGTTCAGTTTGCAACCTCACGAAATCCACAAGATGGTCTTTAGTGTCTACCCTTGGTTGGACACTCTGTGAGGAGTCTGAGAGGCAAGAACTATAAATGAATGCATGTAGGGTATATGCTTTTGTACTTGCAGAGCTTTGCTAATGCTTCTGCTTGCAGTGGCTCCACAGGAGCTAGCCACAGCCTACAGTCCTACTTGGCGCGTCCTAAGACCGCCAAGTGTCATCTTCAAGGCAGGCTATTGTAAGCTTCGTAGAAGCTTCCTGTCCCATTCTAGGCCACAAAGAAAAATGCGGTCGTCGCGGGCTTTGAGCCTGCGACCCATGAGCTATGGCGCCTGTCCCAACTAGGCCACAATGTTTTATTTCCTATGATGATCTCCGGGGACATACCCATTATGGGCAGTGCATTCCTGGCCTATCTCAGAACAGACCATGGGGACATAATCCATAGAGCAGTGCATGCCTTGTTTTTCCATGCAACCAGCCAGCTAGCCAGTGGACAAGGTGCATACCATTCAACAGGGTGGACCCTGGTCAGTATCCGCATGTCTGAATAGCCAATGACAAACCGCGGGTTGTCTTGTAGACTGCACAATCTGACGTACGTCACGGTGAATATAAATAGAATTAGACATGCATGACTGATCTGAAGGTCACAAATGTAGTTCCACTAGAGAAAGAGCAAGGAACTATCCACGCTCACCACACCATTAACACTGCTAACCCATTTTTTCCGTGACTAGGAGATATCCGCCTGTCCCTTTGCACATTTCCACACTCACGGAAGTGTCCTTTGTTATTTGAGATTTTCCATATACAAGAGCTATCCCCTGTCCTACTTGTGTCCCAAATAACTGCAGTTCCCAAGATCAGCTAACTCACTAGTGTGCTCGACGCTCTGAGGAACATTCTGAATGCTAGCGGAATGACCTTGTGCGAATTCTGGTTTTCAGACAGTTACTGTAGCTCTGGTGTCTGTGGGACCACTTTTCGCATTTTTCCGACTATGTCCCAGCTTAGCTGAGGTAACTTATCACCTGACACTTCCTTCGTCCTACTCCTGCAAGATACTGTTTCGATTTTCTCCCCTCTTATGCGTTTCACCTCTTTGTCTGACAGTCCGTTACTCTCATTCTTCTCCTTCTACGTTCCCACTTATGCCTGGACATGATTCTAACATTCAAGAGTCTAATTTGCAGTTGTCCCTAACTTCAGTTCCTTTTCTGACAACCTCTTCTGCGGGCTTATCAATTCAGCTCACGTTCCTCTACTTTTTTACTTGCAGACGGGCAAGAAATATTCCGTACATCCACTCATAGGCACCTTTCACTTCTGAGGTCCACCCCCTCAGTCATAATTCCAAACAATCATCCATACAACCGGGCAATGAGAACCAAGACATCCATAGAACTAGAGGTGGATGGCACATGGCAATATTGATTGATAAAGTAGCACAAGCACCTAGTATATGGAAAGTATCTTCCTAATATACTGTGGGGACTGTGCACAGGCCTATTGCACCACGGGTCTCGTCCCCTGTACTCACATGATACAATGCAGAAGCTTATTTTCCACTTCCCTTGTTCCCTTGCAAGCATCCTTCCCCTACTGTGAGCTCGATGCACCCCTACTGATATCGGCCTCCGCCATCCAACATTCTCCCTCAGCATGTCTTCTGGATATTCTTGTTCTTGCGTCTCCAAGATTGGTTGTTTCCAGTGAGGTGCCACCTTTCATCTATTCACGTTCCATGTGGCATCTTTCTGGGCTCCGTTCCAGCGTCTTCCGCCCTCTTCCCGTTGTGCCTCCCTTTTTCTCTGCCGCTTTGCTCTGGAATTGGTCTTCTGCTCCTTTCCCCCGGGGCTTTCTTGCACCTTGTCCACTGTCAAACCGCCCGTATGCTTCTGCTGTGTCCGGGCAGGAATGTATTCTGGTAGGTTTCTTCATTTCTCTCCCAGCTTCCACCATGTTGCGAAGGCTGCTGAGTTCCGTGCTCCATCTCATAGCGCCCTGCTTTCTTCTGCACCGGCGAAGTCGGCTTTCAGATGTCTGGCATACCAGTGCGGAAATCATCCTTATCCATGCCGGGAATTGTGCATCGGCAGGAAAGTTTCGCTTGACACAGGTGTTGCTGACAAAAATTCTTTGACTTTGATGAAAGCCTCCTCATAGTCAGTTTTCCATTCCTAGCATGAGTCTTTTAGTGTGAGCCTGTTTAGCTTTGCTACCAGAGTCAAATACCGTTACATACATCAACGGATGTGATTTTCAAGGCTGAGGAGAGACCAAATCTGCCTGACATTCTCTGCAAATGGCCAATCCACTATAGCTTGGAATTTTTGTGGATCGACACAGATGTTTTCCTTGCTGAATATGTATCCAAGGCATCGGAGCTCGTCTTATGTGAAATTGAACTTGCTCACTTTTCAATAGAACATTTGTTCCCGAAGAATTGTGAGAACTTCGCAGTGATGTTCTATGTGCTATTCTATGTTTTTAGAGAAACCGGGGATGTTGTCCAGGTAAACCAAGACAAATTGAGTGAGTTGTTGTAAAAAATTTAAGTTTATTTCTACTTGAAAGGTTTCTGTGGCAATCTTTGTCTTAAAGCATAGAACTCAAAGCTTTCAGTGTCCTGTGTGTGTTGGAGACTCCATTTTTGGCACATCATCTTCCCAGATGCAAAAATTCTGGTGCTCCTGAGACAAATCCGAGGACAAAAATGATCTTGCTCCTTGGATTTCGTCAAAGAGGTCCTCAATATGTGATGTGGTGAATGATTTCTTAACCAACACTTTTTTTCAATCCTCTATAGTCTACGCACATATAAACACAATTGTCCTTTTGTTCACAAAATGGATTGGCGTAATGCACGACAAGCAACTTGATTTGATCGACTCTTTTGCAAGGTACTCCTTCAAGTGCTGTTCGGCCTCTTACCTATCTGCCATGTTTTTTTTATGCATGGGTCTGTACGGAGGATTCACCTTTGGTTGCTGAAGAATATTTTGGAACATTTGTCTTTCTGGTGGGATCCTAGCCGGTGGGTTTTGGAATGTGTCTAAGAACTCCACCAAGAGAGTTGTGATCTCTTCTGGCATGTCTTCCGTTTCCTCATACTCCACTTTTTGATACTGGGATAAGAAACATTGACATCCCTTTCAAATACATTTCTTGACTTGAACCGGACCCATCGCCACCAAACCTTGAAAATCCATATCTCCCTCAAACGAACTCCGAATTGAGTTCCGTAAAGTGCTACAGAACCAGCAAAACATCCTCTATTCACTTTTGTGACCTGATGATTTTTATCGAGCAACCCACTTTGGTCACTTTGTTTTTGGCACCCCATATCCAACATTCTCCCACTTTGCGAGAATAAAAATCACACAAGTCCACACTGTCCCCTCAGCTGCTGAAAGCGGTGTGCTGCCAGCGGCTTGGTCAGGAAGTCTGCCAGCATCATGCTTGAAGGGCAGAACTTGATCTGCACCACCTTCTTTGCCACCAGTTCACGGATGAAGTGATATCGCAAGTCAATGTGCTTGGTGCGGGCGTGAAACTCTGCGTTCTTGGTCAGAGCAATGGCGCTCATGTTGTCACAATAGATTGTAGTTGCTGTGGTTTGCTGCTGTCGAAGGCTTGCCAGGAGCTCACGCAGCCACACGGCTTCCTTTGCTGCTTCACTCAAGGCGATGTACTCAGCTTCGGTGGAGGAGAGGGCAACGCACTCTTGCTTCTTGCTCCTCCAACTGATTACACCTCCCCCGAGTACAAACACGAACCCACTGCTCGACCTCCTAGTGTCCAGGTCACCTCCCCAATCTGCGTCACTGTAGCCGATGAGGATGGGGCTGTTGTTGCCGTTGAAGGTGAGGCAAAGGCTGCTGCTACTGTCGAGGTAGCGCAGCACGCGCTTGACCGCCTCCCAATGCGGCATGCCCGGATTCGCGCAGAACTTGCTGAGCACTCCCACTGCTTGGCTGATGTCGAGGCGCGTGCCGACTGCAGCGTACATGAGGCTCCCAACTGCTACTTGGTACGGCACTGCTTCCATGCGGCTGCTCTCTTGCATGCCGTGGGGAGTCTGGGTCATGCTCAGCTTCGCTCCCACTTCCAGTGGTGTCGCTGCATTGCGCGCTCCTGCCATGTTGAAGCGCTTGACGATGTCACTCACGTACGTGCTCTGCGACAACTCCAAAGTCTGTTGCTGCCGGTCGCGCTTGACCTGAAGGCCAAGGTAGTAACTGAGCTCTCCCATGTCTTTCATGTCAAACCTGGCAGCAAGGGACTGCTTCACATCGTCCAAAAGAGAATTGGAGTCAGATGCAATGAGCAGATCATCAACATAGAGCAAGATGATGATCTGGTTTGCCTCTTGTGTGCGCCCATAGACAGCATGGTCTGCTTCACTGCGCACAAAGCCAAGGCCGGCTAGCTGCTCATCCATCTTGTGGTACCATGCTCGCGGGGCTTGCTTCAGGCCGTAGAGGGCCTTCACAAGCTTGCACACCAAACCTTCCTTCCCTTCCACGACATACCCCTCCGGCTGCTCTATGTACACATCCTCCTCAAGGTCACCATTCAGAAATGCACACGTCACATCCATTTGGTGCACCTCCCAGTCCATAGCAGCAGTAAGAGCGAGGATCGCTCGGATGGATGGGAACTGAGCGACAGGTGCAAATGTCTCATTGTAGTCCACACCCTCCGTCTGCGCATACCCCTTTGCAACCAGCCGTGCTTTGTACCTGAGAATCTTACCATCCGCACCACGCTTGCGCCTGAAGATCCACCGGCATCCGATCACCCAGCTGCCGCGTGGAGCCTCCTCGAGAGTCCAGGTGCCGTTCTTCATGAGCGCATCATACTCCTCATCTGCTGCACCACGCCAATCTGCCGCCTCAGCGCTGTGCATGGCTTCAACAAATGTGGCTGGGTCATTGGTGACTGTGAGGAAGAGAAGCTCGAGATCGGACGACTCCGTTGGCGATGGAACGGTGCACAAGTTCACCAGCTCCTCCAGCGGCCTCTGTTTGTTTGCGAAGCGCTCGGATCGCCTCAGCGGCTCCCCACTGTCCTTTGCACCTTTGTTGAGGCGTGCGGATCTTCGTGGCAGCTGCTCTGCATTGCTTTGCTGCTCCTCCTCATCAGATTCCGCTGCCAGCTCCTTCTCCTTCTCAGCTCCCTCCACCTCCTTGTCATTGCCGCTGTCACCGCCATCTTCTGCACCGCCCTCTTCTGCTATCGGTACTTCTCCCACTTCTGGTACAAGTGCGGGAGAAATCGGAACTGCCGACATAGGGCTCCAAATCCAGCCCTTCAAGTCCTCTTGAAAGACGACGTCACGGCTGCGGATGATCTTGCGAGCAGCAAGGTTGTAGAGGCGGTATCCCATGGTGTCATAGCCGAGGAAGGCGGCCTTCACCGACTTTGCGTCCAGCTTGTTACGGCTGCCGGTAGGCACGTGCACGAATGCGCCACACCCGAAGACTTTCAGGTGCGTCACTGTTGGCTTGCGTCCCATCCACGCCTCCTCTGGTGTCATCAGCGGCACGGCGCGCGTGGGACTCCGGTTTTTCAGGTACACAGCAGTGTTGACCGCTTCCGCCCAGAAGGTTGGTGGGAGCTCCGCGTCTTGGAGCATGCTGCGAACACGCTCCATGAGTGTGCGGTTCGCACGTTCAGCCACGCCGTTCAGCTGCGGTGTTACAGGTGGGGTGACCTCATGCTTGATCCCGCGACGCTTGAGGTAAGTGCGGAAGTCGTTGGAGAGGTACTCTCCTCCACCATCGGTACGAAGCACCTTCAACCGCCTGCCACTCTCATTTTGTGCAGCAGCAATCCACACCTTGAAAGCATCAAAGCACTCATCCTTTCCAGCCAAGCAGGACACCCACGTCTTCCTCGACTTGTCATCAATGAACGTGACAAAGTACAACTTGCCAGACAAGGACTGTGATGGCATGGGACCGCACAAATCAGAGTGAACGAGTGAGAGAAGCTCAGCCGCCCCCTTCCCTTCCACCGTGAAAGGAGCGCGAGCTTGCTTTCCTTCAATGCAGTTCTCACAAGCCGATGCACCTGGCTGCTTCACCCCCTTGAGCTCCAGGCCGNGCCATTTGCACATGGTTGTCCCCCATGTACACCCGACGAGGCTCAATGACGGTGTAGACGACGAACCACTCCCGGCAACACGTCATGTGCCGCGTGGCTCCCGAGTCGATGATCCAGAACAGGGCGGTGTTGTCGGAGACGTGTAGGACCCGGATGGTTGTCACAAATCCACTCTCCCAATCTGCGGTGTTCGCGGAAGCGTCGGACTGTTTTCCCGCTCCCACTCCAGCAGCAAGGTCCGCCTTCTTCTTCCGGCATTCGCCTGCCCAATGGCCCGGCTTCTTGCAGTAGTGGCAGTTCCCCTTCTTCTTCCCTCCTCCGCCATTGCCCCTGGTTGGTGCAGCACCACCCCCATGACCAGAGTTGGTGATGAGAGCGACGTCCAGTCCGCTTCCGCCCTCTTCTCCCTTGCGCCGCTCCTCCTCAAACA
>SZWC01000292.1:48450-61068 GCA_023375785.1 Penium margaritaceum | reverse complement strand
CCTCCAAAGGGTAGAGTGTATTGGGGGGGTGTATTGGGTAGTGTATCTGGGGGAGGGCCAAATGAATACACAAGGGTACAAAAATAAACTTGGATGACAATACAGTCCCCGATACACTCCTCCAATACACTCAAGGTTTTCGGGGAGGGGAGAGGGGGGGAGGAGGGAGTTGGAAACTCTGCACGGGGTGCTGTTTTACGTTAGCATAATGCCCTTAGTTCATGATGAAGGAGTGATGTCATTCATCTATCACTTTCTCAAGAGACGTCGGTTCACAAGAATTGACATTTTCAATCGACATTTGTATGCTTCTAAAAAGATACACATGTGTATTTATGGCGACGTCTACCAGATACACTTCCCGAGACATGCACTTTTCACTTGGGGGGGCGGGGGAGGGGAGGGGGGGAGGGGGGGTGAGGGTGCCCCCCCCCCCCCCCCCCCCCCTCGCATTTGCAGCTACACGTCGTTTCTAGACAGCACTATGTCTAACAGAAATAACCCAAAAGGATTTTTGCAGACAGGACAGTATTAGCGTACAGCAATTGAATATGTTTTGGCTTAACATATAATTGAATGAGAGTTACTAATTCAATTTCATTTTCAAAGGGTGTGAACCCCCCTTGATTTTTTTTTTTAATGTTCACAAAGCAACTAGTGATTTCATAACTGCAGAAACATAACTAAACTTCTAGGAAGTGAAGATATTGGAGGAGTAGTATACATAGTTTATGTAATGTGAAAAAGTGGGTAGTTTAACCATAACTCGTAAATCCTGTAAACTAATCAAGTGCGAATCCATCAACTAGTGGTACTAAAAATGTGAATGCACTCATTTCTTGTCTTTGAATATAAGTTCCATCTAGAGATGCAAGGTTTAGTGGGCAATGACAATTAGAAAGTATGGAATGCGGCTCAATCAGGGAAGAGAAAACAGCAGAGTAATTTGACCACTTCAGAAACTCAAGTGACTTCATATCCTTGTCAAAAAACATGTATCCACACTTGTGATCCACTTTTCCCCCCGAGTGGTCCCCACTAACATCAATCAGGGGTGGGTGAATTTTGTGCCACAAACCTGTTCGTTTCCATCACCAGGCCTGTTACCATGGCCTCCACCCTATCCCTGCCCGTGGCCACTCAGTTCACCATCTCCACGAGGTGCTGCAGCTTCATCCGATGCCACAGCCTCTTTTCCGCCATCAGTGGCCTCAGGAAAGTCAGCCTTAAAGTAGTCGGGATTCATGCAGTTGTGGTATAGCCATGGTGCGACACTTAGACATCGCCTGTAGCTCATCGTTGTCATGGCTGCACTTAAGCTTGGGGGGCATTCTTTCTGCCAGTCTTCTTGACTGGAGGATTTGCACGTTGCTTACCCTCAGCTCCACCCTGCTTCCCCACTGTCCCTCCAGCCCTCAAAGCATCCATTCGCATGTCACGGCCATACTGCATACGTATGTTTGGCTCTGCATCCAAATAGTGCTTTAGGATTGCCTAGTACACTTTGCTAATGTAGTCATGCAATGCCCTCTAGATCCTGCACAAAATTTTCCATCAGAATTTGCCAAATGGGGACTAGATCTTGCTAGAGGGATTTTCCCCTCCACTTAACTCTACGGGAGAATGTCATCAACAATGTGTGTAGGGAGACTCAATTGTCTTGAGCCCACTGAGGCTGAATTCTATTTCTACCCTGCTCCCTTCTTCTTGGTCCCAAACAAGAGGGGTTGTATCTCAAACTCATGATTTTGTATGGGTTTTCACGTTTAGAAACTTTACATTTTCACTTTGCAAAATCCAGCTTTCATTTTGATGCAATGGTGCAAAATTGCCACATGTGAGGTACACATATGATTTTGTGCCATCTCTCTGCCTTGATCTCTCGCTCTCTTTCACTCGCGCTCTCCCCTCATCCTCATTTTCCCTCACTGGAAAGGAGGGACCAGTTAGGATGGTTATGGCACGAGGCCGCTGGCCTTGCCCTCAATGCCCTGCAGCCTCTCCGCTGCCGATCAGGCCACCAGCTGGATAGGCAACTGGTAGCTGGCCGGCAGTGGCTGGCCGGCAGGTAGCCGGCTGATCACCTGACCAACCGCTGGCCATCCAACCAGCCGGCTGCCAACTTACTTGCAGCCAGTGAGTGGCTAGCCTTCGGCCAGCCATCCCCATGGTGAGGGATGGCCGCCGGCCAGCCCCTCGCTTCCGCATGAGGGGTGGGCCAAACTGGCCCGCCTGCTACAAATGCAGTGTGAACAGTGATAGGTCAGTAATAATCAGGCTCCATTTGCATCCGTTTATACATTTATGCATTCTGGCCTCTTTGAATAATCCTTGTTTCATAAGAAAAGAGCATCAAAATCTTTGGATGTACTCTTGTAATGCCAGCTTCAATGAAGTTCTTTCAATTTCAGGGACAACTAATGCTCTCATAAAGAAAACTGCTCCCAGAAGCTGTATAGAGACTGAAACAATTCTTTGATCTATTTTGTAAGTGTCTGTGACATCTATGCACTTTATTCCTCTGATAATTCCAGGTATCTATGGTAGAAAGCATAAATTTCTATGGATAATTGGGTTCATATTGCTTTTTCTTACTCCACCCTAAAAACATCTGGGAAGCTTTATTTTCATGCATGGCGACTCATTTGATCTCCCGCTAACGACCAGGCCCATAAAAACGATTTCCACACCAACCAAGAAGACCTCACTTGCTTTTTCAGGTGGCAGAGGAGAATCTCCCTAGTTCCAAAATGTTGGGCCATAATCTCCACATTGTCAGGGTTCAATGTTTGATTGGAAGTAGTTTTCATCACAGAAATAAATGGTTTCTTTGACGTTTTTTGGTGTTTGATCCTAAGTTCCTTGCATTTTCTAAATTTCGGCCACAAACTGAGGGTGTGATAAGTTCACATCCCCATATACTTTAAGCGCACTCACCTCATGCACTGCACCCATACACTAGGGGTCAGCTGAGAAGCACTCTTATGGAAATGGAACATGGATTTTGAGCTTCAAGGCCCTTCAGGACAGACCCTTCCGACAGAAATGGCTGGTTCCATTCAGCAATCAAACGAGTTTCAGGGTTCTCTGTCTGTCTTAAATGAAATCCATTCAAGTCCACAGCCATCAGACCGGATTTTCCAACAGTGGCACAGGCACAGAAGCTAAATTTCCAAAGTGAATGGAGACAACCAAGTTAAGACGTTGATTTGTTTAACTTTCATGATTTAATGCATAAGAAGTACTTTTATTCCGTAAGAAAAACATTATTGGCCATAAAAATTTGCACAAATGCTTAACCAAATGATTCATGAAATAGCAAAAAAACAAATGAAAAGAGTGTACAATTAGATGTTTTATGTGCAGACACATGATTCGTGTCCGTACGGAATTGTGCATGCAGAACACAAGGCACATCTAGACAAAATGAACTAATCATTCTAACTGATTGTCAATTTCTTTTTAATAAAATGAACATATTATGCACTTAGTGCATTTTGAGTGCACCGTAGTGCATTTTTTTGTTGTTAACAAGAGCACTTGTCATATGCACTAGTCCCACGCACCAGGCCCCCTACCACTAGAATATTCCACTTCTCAAGTGCACAAAAGTAGTTAATTCCCATAGTGCAACTAAGAACGTCTTGGTTGCAGAAGAAAAGTACACCGTGTGCTCTTGGTGCTCTTTTTTGTGGTGATAGAGTGTATGCTCATATTCAACAGCTCCACTCTCTGAGAACAGACATAAGATCATGATGTCATACCACATAGGGAAAACACTACACAAATAATGTTGAGGTTGGTGCCACATGATAACCTCTGAAAAATGAAACAAAGAGCACACTTTTTTTCATTTTGATTTACTCTTGTATTGAAGAACAGTGCACTTACCACATGCACTAGCTCAATGCACTCCTATAGGAAAAGTGGCATATTCTATATGACATTGGAGTGATAAGAATGCTCCAACTTGAGGTCCACTACATTATTAGCGTAAGGAAAATTGCACTGAACTAACATAAGGAACATTTCTCTTAGAGCACACACACTAAGTGTGTACAAAGGCCTCAATTGAACACACCTCTTGTGCCAAGTGGCTTTTCATTGCTGGAAGACGGCATCAGTGTTGCATGATCAATGGTTTTGGTGTGTTGCGTGGGGTTTGGATGTGTCTCCGGGTGCAAGTTGATCCTTCATAATGCCAAGGCATTGGACCCTAGGCCCTCTTTCCTTTTCTGATGTCTGCCTTGTCTAATCCATCTTTCTTTCTTCTCTCCTTCTTGTCTCCCCCTACTGTCCCACGGGTGGTAGAATTGTTGCGTTTTACCAAGTTGCTGTGCCAGTCTTTGGCGGAATTGTCCTCATTTGGAACTTTCTTTCCAACAAGAACAGCCAGCAGAAGGAAAAGAAATAAAAATATTTCTCCTTTCTGATCACCTTGGCCACTTCTTTCCTCCTTTGCTAACAGAGTGGAATCCTATAGTACTGCATGCTTTCATGCATACAATTTAAGGGGAATTTTCTTCAAAAGACAAAAACTTGAAGACAGGAGAATCACTCATCTTCATGCATGGAAGGAAATGAGCTCTTTATCATGTACAACAGGAGACGATATCTTGTCCATGCATAAAATAGATGAGCTCCTTCTCAAGTATAAGATGCTCTCTGTGCAACTGCAACGGCAGCAGAAACTTCGCTAGTACTTCCAACATACTCAACCTATACCATGTACAACAGGAGACTATTTCCTTTTCCCTTTCCTTTTTTTTTTTTTACATTCCTAGCAACTCAACCCAACAGATAGGTCAGCAGGGCCACTCAGGAACCCAACCAGATCTTCCCATCTGCCCTCTCCCTGCATCTATCAACCAGGGAAAAAAAGCTGCAATGGAAGCAGGTAGTTTTCCTGGAAACTTACAGTGTACCGAGTCATTATTCTGGTGCATCTTGTGGAGTGAATATACATGCATGGGGGCTGTGATTGGGGTGCCTATTCTGACAGCAAAGAGAAAAGCACAACATCAAAGTGAAGAACATACAAAGCATACATGCATTGCGATCACCTCTACGTCATCAAAGGAAGCACTTGCACTGTCCTGCATGTTCCGGTAGTGCTGTATGATTTGGGAAAGATGTTCTACAATGTGCCTGGAAGAGGGGCGGGGTCCTGGAGTGGATTGGTCTACGTGGGCCACACTTGCGGTTCTCTCATTGCACATCATCTGTCCATTGCGCGAGTCTACCTGCAGTCCTCTGTCATATACATTATGTGAGGAATTCGGGCAACAGGATCCAATGCAGAAAGAGGCTGTCATGGCTGAAAGAGAAATTGTTCTGCCGCTGGCAAGCTCACCTTGCTGTTTTCTCACTATTTTGACTCCCTTTTCAATGCAAAGTACGTGTTTGAGTTTCTTTTCATTTGTTGCTTTCTGTGCATCCACAATTTTGCGACATATGTGGCAGCATTCACTTTTGTTTTCTCTTTTGACCTGGCGACGTTTCCTGGTTTTATTCATTAGTTGTCTAATAATTCCTTTTCATTAGCGTGCGGCCAGCACCACGAGAGTGTCCCTGGCCTGCGGTTAAACAGGATGGCTTGACAGTTGGAGACCCTCAAGTACCACGGTTTTGGCTGAAGTGGCCAAGGATTCGGTCCGGGTCCGTTGTATTGCTATCAGAGCGTTAGAGCTTGAGTCTGATGTGCGGCTGCCGAGGGCAGCTCACTCCTAGGCGGGGGGAGTGTAGTGTGCAGCCAACGCCACGTGGCTTGAGCGAGGGTCAGTAAGCTGCACGCGGTCAGACGCGATGGCTTGAGAGTTAGAGACCCTCAAGCACCGTGGTTCTGACCTAGTTGGCCAAGGATTCTGTCCACGTCGGTTATGTTGTCAAATTGCATTACTCTGGTGCGTATGGATACACTCGAGTCAAGTTGACTAGGACAGTGTCCTCAGATTCTGCCGGGTCGAGTCAGAACCCTCTGTTTGGGCGATTTGGATAATTCTACCATGGATTGCCACGGGCAGCGTGGACAGCTGATTTGGATTCCATGGTGACCAGACACGACTAGTCTCCTAAACTTAACAACTCAAGCAGGACACTCGACTTCTCGGGTACTCACCTCAAGCCTATCCAACTGTACACTTAATGGTGCATTGCCTATCATGGGAGAGGAGGATGATCAAGTGCATTGATATGAGGAGAATGTTGACAAGTGACAAGGTATCAGGGTGCGGTTGATGGATATGAGAGTGCTAGAAAGTGACAAAAATAGGTTGCTCGATAAAAATCATCTGGCATGACAGTTGCATAGAGGATGTCTCACAGGTTCCAACGAACTTTACGGAACTTGATATGGAGTCCGTTTGAGTGAGATATAAATTTCCAAAGTTTGGAGATCATGGGTCGGGTTCAAGTGACGACCTGAGCACTTTGAGCTCAAAAGGCGGCAGGATTATTGGCCAGGACGGCTGAGAGCGGCCTTCAAGGAGAAAAGGCGGCTGGAGGATCTCCAAGAGACTTCATGGAAGGTGCAGACCACAATTTTTGGTCATCCAAGTGGTGTGAGACATAATTCTCTTGTGTGACAAGGTGACTGCCGCTCATCCTGCTAGGCTAGGAGAGTGTGCTAGAGGGTAGACTTTGACAGAGTGTATCTCAGTGCTCCCTAGGCCAAATGAGGCATATAAGGGCTTGTGAGAAAGCTGTGACAATTTAACTTCTCACTCAAGAGTCAATTCAGACATTTGCATCCTCTGCAAACCTACATTTGCTTCCCTAATTTCTGTCTGTGCAACCTGTAACCCCCTCTCACGAACAGTTGGTCCTGCCTAGGCGGCTCTTAGTGAGCCTGATCACCTCCCTGAGGGCTGCCCCAGTTTCAATCAGTGGTATCAGAGCTATAACAAGGCTTTGTCTCATCCTTGAGGCATTCCTTGCACTCTATTGTGTGAGAGAGCCGTTTGTCGGCTGAACGTTGCACTACCATGGCGACATCCGCTTCTGTGGTGGCCGGCGTCAACATCGCCAAGTTCGAAGGCAAGAACTTCTTCAACTGGAGCAACAACATGAAGATGGTGCTGATGGAGAAGGGTCTCTGGAGCCAGGTGGATGAGAAGGAGAAGGAGCCAGAAGAACGCTCCCTATCCCCTGTCGAGGCCCGTACCTACCGCGAGAAGCGTAACCGCGCCCTCGCAACCATCTACCTCCACCTCGCCGAACGGCAGCAACTCCTCATCCGTGGCATCCTCATGCCAATGGAGGTTTGGAAAAAGCTTGAGTCCAGTTATGCTTCCAATTCAATCCTCATAAACATGCAGCTGCGTCGTCACTTTCACACTGTGAAGATGGATGAGTCCGGATCCATTATTGACTACATCAACATGGTGAAGTCTCTCTCTGACCAGCTTGCTGCGATTGAGGACCCTGTCAAGGAGCGTGTGCTCATGCTTACCATCCTCTCTGGCCTTCCTAGCAGCTACACTCCTCTCATTGTTACCCTGGACCAGCGTGGCGACAAGCTCTCCCTCAATGATGTGGAGGAGAGCCTGCTGTTTGAGGAGGAGTGGCGCAAGGGAGAGGAGGGCGAAAGCGGAGTGGACGTCACTCTCATCACCAAATTTGGTCATGGGGGCGGTGCTACATCAACCAGGAGCAACGGCGGAGGAGGGAAGAAGAAGGGGAACTGCCACTACTACAAGAAGCAGGGCCATTGGGCGCGCGAATGCCGGAAGAAGAAGGCGGACCTTGCGGCTGGGGTGGGAGCGGAAAAATAGTCCGACGCTTCCGCGAACGCCGCAGATTGGGAGAGTGGATTTGTGACAACCATCCGGGTCCTGCACGTCTCCGACAACACTGCCCTGTTCTGGATCATTGACTCGGGAGCCACGCTGCACATGACGTGTCGCCGGGAGTGGTTCATTTTCTACACCGTCATTGAGCCTCGTCGGGTGTACATGGGGGACAACCATGTGCAAATGGTGGTTGGGGAGGGTGAGATTGTGTTTTGTGCTTCCGTTGAGGGTAAGCACGTGGAACTTCGTGTGAAGGGGGTGCTCCATGTTCCGGGGCTGGCAGCTAACCTCCTCTCTGTCTCATCTCTCATCTCCAAAGGCATGCAGGTTTGCTTTGAGAATGGTGGCTGTACCATCTCTTCCCGCCCAGGCTGAGTGCTTGCAAAAGCAAACAAGGAGGACGGTCTTTACCGCCTCTACGTGGCGTCGGAGAAGGAAGCCGACTCAGCGTTGGCGGCGAGAGAGGGAAAACACGACATCGGCCTGTGGCACCGCCGGCTCGGTCACCTCGGCTTTGGCGCCATCATCTCCATGCAGCAGATGGTCCGCGGCCTGGAGCTCAAGGGGGTGAAGCAGCCTAGTGCATCGGCTTGTGAGAGCTGCATTGAAGGGAAGCAAGCCTGTGCTCCTTTCACGTGGGAGGGGAATGGGGCGGCTGAGCTTCTCTCACTTGTTCACTCTGATTTGTGCGGTCCCATGCCATCACAATCCGCTTCCGGCAAGTTGTACTTTGTCACGTTCATTGATGACAAGTCGAGGAAAACGTGGGTGTTGTTCCTGGCTGGAAAGGATGAGTGCTTTGATGCCTTCAAGGTGTGGATTGCTACTGCACAGAATGAGAGTGGCAGGCGGCTGAAGGTGCTTCGCACCAATGGTGAGGGAGAGTACCTCTCCAACGACTTCCGCACCTTCCTCAAGCGTCGCGGGATCAAGCACGAGGTCACCCCACCTGGAACACCGCAGCTGAATGGCGTAGCTGAACGCGTGAACCGCACGCTCATGGAGCGTGTTTGCAGCATGCTCCAAGACGCGGGGCTCCCGTCAACCTTTTGGGCGGAAGCGGTCAATACCACCGTTTACCTGAAAAACCGAAGCCTTATGCGCGCCGTGCCGATGATGACACCGGAGGAGGCGTGGACGGGACGCAAGCCAACAGTGACTCACCTGAAAGTCTTCGGGTGTGGCGCATTCGTGCACGTGCCTACCGGCAGCTGTAACAAGCTGGACTTAAAGTCGGTGAAGGCCGCGTTCCTCGGCTACGACACCATGGGATACCGCCTCTACAACCTCGTCGCACGCAAGATCATCCGCAGCCGTGATGTGGTCTTCCAAGAGGAAGTGATGGGTTGGACATGGAGCCCTATGTCGGCAGTTCCGCTTGCTCCCGCACTTGTACCAGAAGTGGGAGAAGTACCGGTAGCAGAAGAGGGCAGTGCGGAAGATGGCAGTGACAGCGGCAACAACAAGGAGGTGGAGGGATCTAAGAAGGAGAAGGAGCTGGCAGCAGAATCTGATGAGGAGGAGCAGCAAAGAAATGCACAGCAGCCGCGACGACGGTCCGCACGCCTCAACAAAGGTGCAAAGGACAGTGGGGAGCCGCTGAGGCGATCCGAGCGCCTCGCAAACAAACAGAGGCCGCTGGAGGAGCTGGTGAACTTGTGCACCGTTCCACCACCAACAGAGTCGTCTAACCTCAAGCTTCTCTTCCTCACAGTCACCGATGACCCAGCCACATTTGCTGAAGCCATGCACAGCGGCGAGGCGGCAGATTGGCGTGGCGCAGCAGATGAGGAGTATGGTGCGCTCATGAAGAACGGCACCTGGACTCTTGAGGAGGCTCCACGCAGCAGCCGGGTGATCGGATGCCGGTGGATCTTCAGGCGCAAGCGTGGTGTGGATGGTAAGGTTCTCAGGTTCAAAGCACGGTTGGTTGCAAAGGGGTATGCGTAGACTGAGGGTGTGGATTACAATGAGACATTTGCACCTGTTGCTAAGTTCCCATCCATCCGAGCAATCCTCGCTCTTGCTGCTGCTATGGACTGGGAGGTGCACCAAATGGATGTGACGTGTGCATTTCTTAATGGTGACCTTGAGGAGGATGTGTACATGGAGCAGCCGGAGGGGTATGTCGTGGAAGGGAAGGAAGGTTTGGTGTCCAAGCTTGTGAAGGCCCTCTACAGCCTGAAGCAAGCCCCGCGAGCATGGTACCACAAGATGGATGAGCAGCTAGCTGGCCTTGGCTTTGTGCGCAGTGAAGCAAACCATGTTGTCTATGAGACACACAAGAGACAAACCAGATCATCATCTTGCTCTATATTGATGATCTGCTCATTGCATCTGACTCCAATTCTCTTTTGGATGATGTGAAGCAGTCCCTTGCTGCCAGGTTCGACATGAAAGACATGGGAGATCTCAGTTACTACCTTGGCCTTCAGGTCAAGCGTGACCGGCAGCAGCAGACTTTGGAGTTATCGTAGAGAACGTACGTGAGCGACATCATCAAGCGCTTCAACATAGCAGGAGCGCGCAAAGCAAAAACACCACTGGAAGTGGGAGCGAAGCTGAGCATGACACAGACTCCCCGCGGCATGCAAGAGAGCATCCGCATGGAAGCAGTGCCATACCAAGCAGCAGTTGGAAGCCTCATGTATGCAGCATTCGGCACGCGCCTCGACATCAGCCAAGCAGTGGGAGTGTTAAACAAGTTTTGCGCGAATCCGAGCGTGCCGCATTGGGAGGCGGTCAAGCGCGTGCTGCGCTACCTCGACAACAGCAGCAGCTTTTGCCTCATCTTCAACGGCAACAACAGTCCCATCCTCATCGGCTACAGTGACGCAGATTGGGGAGGTGACCTGGACACAAGGAAGTCAACCAGTGGGTTTGTGTTTGTTCTCGGGGGAGGTGCAATCAGTTGGAGGAGCAAGAAGCAAGAGTGCGTTGCCCTCTCCTCCACCGAAGCAGAGTACATCGCCCTCAGTGAAGCAGCAAAGGAAGCTGTGTGGTGGCGTGAGCTACTAGCAAGCCTTGGATAGCAGCAGACCACAGCTACCACCATCTTCTGTGACAACATGAGCGCCATTGCTCTGACGAAGAACACCGAGTTTCACGCCCGCACCAAGCACATCGACTTGCGGTACCACTTCATCTGCAAGCTCGTGGCAAAGCAGGTGGTGCAGATCAAGTTCTGCCCTTCAAGCATGATGCTGGCAGACTTCCTGACCAAGCCGCTGGCAGCGCACCGCTTTCAGCAGCTGATGGGACAGTGCGGACTTGTGTGATTTTTATTCTCGCAAAGAGGGTGGGGTTAATGGATATGAGAGTGCCAGAAAGTGACAAGAATAGGTTGCTCGATAAAACTCATCTGGCATGACAGTTGTTTCACAGGTTCCAACGCAATTTACGGAACTCGATACGGAGTCCGTTTGAGTGAGATATACATTTCCAAAGTTTGCAGATCATGGGTCGGGTTCAAGTGACGACCTAAGCACTTTGAGCTCAAAAGGCGGCAGGAATTTTCGCCAGGACGGCTGAGAGCGGCCTTCAAGGAGAAAAGGCCGCTGGAGGTCCTCCAAGAGACTTCATGGAATGTGCAGACCATGATTGTTGGTCTTCCAAGTGGTGTGAGACATAATTCTCTTGTGTGACAAGGTGACTACCGCTCATCCCGCTAGGCTAGGAGAGTGTGCTAGAGGGTAAACTTTGACAGAGTGTATCTCAGTGCTCCCTAAGCCAAATGAGGCATATAAGGGCTTGTTAGAAAGCTGTGACAATTTACTTTTTCACTCAAGAGTTGATTCAAACATTCGCATCCTCTGCAAACCTACATTCGCTTTCGTAATTTCTGTCTGTGCAACCTGTAACCCCCTCTCACAAACAGTTGGTCCTACCTACGCGGCTCTTAGTGAGCCTGAACACCTCCCTGAGGGCTGCCCCAGTTTCCATCAGGGGTAATGCAGCCGGAGGAGGCATAGTGAGAAGTCTTAGTAGTAGTAGTAGTGGTGGTGGTGCTTATGTTGGTGGTGGTGGTGGTGGTGGTGGTGGTGGTGGTGGTGGTGATGGTGGTGGTCCTGACAGTTATGGTGGTGATGCTTATGGGGATGGTATATGGGGTGGTAGCTAGCTGTGGCATTGACGGCAGTGATGGTTGAGACGGTAATTGCATTGTTGCTTATGGTGGTGGTGGTGGTTGTGGTCATGCTCAAGGCAGTGTTATTGCTGCTGGTGGTAATGGAGGAAGCAGTGTCGGCAGGGATGGGTGTGGTCTTGGTGGCGGCGGATGAGGCAGTGGTAGTGACGGCTGCAGCGGCAGCTGCAACAGCAGTAGCAGTGGCTGTGGAGGCGGTAGCACTGGCGGCACAATGGTGATGGAGGTAATGGCATTGATGGTGGCAGCTGCAGTGAGAGTGATGGCGGAGGCAGGGGAAGTGGCAGCAATGGCGTCAGCAGAGGCGGCAGTGGTGGGGGAGGCACATGTGTTAATGGCAGCTGTGGTGGCGGCGTGGTGGCAGTGGCATGAATGGTGGTGGTCATGGTCGTGGTGGTGGTGGCGGCAGTGGCAGCGGTGTCAGTGGCAGCAGCCATGGCAGTGGTGGTTATGGTGGTAGTGGTGGTGGTGGTGGTGGTGGTGGTGGTGGTGCTGCTGCTGCTGCTGCTGGTAGTGCTGGTGGTCCTGGTGCTGGTGGTGCTGGTGGTACTGGTGGTGGCGGCGGCGGTGGCGGCAGCGACGGCGACAGTGGTGGTGGTGGTGGTGGTGGTGGTGGTGGTGCTGGTGCTGTTGCTGGTGCTGGTGCTGGTGCTACTGGTGCTGGTGCTGGTGCTGGTGCTGGTG
>SZWC01000291.1:477642-487799 GCA_023375785.1 Penium margaritaceum | reverse complement strand
GTAGTCAGTGACGTATGCATCCTTTGGTTGGTCACTGTGCACGCTAGCCATACCGTGCCACTGCTTGTTGAAGGTCTTTGTACTTGCTAGTTGATAACTAGTGTCCCCAACCCATTGTTTTCCCCTCAGACCATTTGTGACTCGTGTTATGCGTTTTCAACGTTGACCACATGACGTGAAATTTGTTGGTGATGGTTAGTGACATATACATACTTTGGTTGGTCTCTGTGCATTGAAGCCACATTGTGCCACTACATATTGAAGGTATTTGTACTTGCTAGTCGATAACTAGTATTCACAAACCATTATCTTCCACCCTGACTATTTGTGACTCGTGTTATGAGTTGTCAAAGTTTACCATACTTAGTGACATTATTTGGTCATGGTCAGTGACATATGCCTACTTTGGTTGGTCATCGTGCATTGTCTCATACCCGTGCCACAGCGTATTGCAGCCCCTTGTGCTTGCTATTTGATACTTGGTGTTCCCAAACCATTGTTTCCCCCTCTGACCATGTGTGACTCGTATATGAGTTGTCAACGTTGACCACACACAGCAGATTTCTTTGGTCAAAGGCAGTACATATGCCTACTTCGGTCGGTCATTGTGCATGGTAGCCACACCATGCTACTACTGACTGAATGTCGTTGTACTTGGTAGTTGAGAACCGATATTCCCATAGCATTGTTTTCTCTCTTGACCGTTTATGACTCGTGTTATGGTTGGTCAACGTTGACCACCCATATTATAATTCTCTGGTCATGATCAGTGACATATGCCTAGTTTGGTTGTTTGGTGTGCATATTAGCCACACCGTGCCACTATGTATTGAAGGTCTTTGTCCTTTCTAGTCAATACACAGGCTTCTTAACCATTGTCTCTCCCTCTGAACATTTGTGACTTGTGTTATGAGTTGTCAATGTTGACCACACATAGTGGACTTAATGGTCGTAGTCAGTGACGTATGCATCCTTTGGTTAGTCACTGTGCACGCTAGCCATACCGTGCCACTGCTTGTTGAAGGTCTTTGTACTTGCTATTTGATAACTAGTGTTCCCAACCCATTGTTTTCCCCTCTGACCATTTTTGAATCGTGTTATGCGTTTTCAACGTTGACCACACACTGTGAAATTCTGTTGGTCATGGTTTGTGACATATGCATACTTTGGTTGGTCACTGTGCATTGAAGCCACATTGTGCCACTACATATTGAAGGTATTTGTACTTGCTAGAAGATAGCTAGTATTCACAAACCATTATCTTCCACCCTGAGCATTTGTGACTCGTGTTATGAGTTGTCAAAGTTTACCACACTTAGTGACAGTATTTGGTCATGGTCAGTGACATATACCTACTTTGGTTGGTCATCGTGCATGGTATCCACACGTGCCACAACATATTGAAGCCCCTTGTGCTTGCTATGTGATACTTCGTATTCCCAAACCATTGTTTCCCCCTCTGACCATTTGTGACTCGTATTATGAGTTGTCAGCGTTGACCACACACAGCGGATTTTTTTGGTCAAAGGCAGTACATATGCCTACTTTGGTCGGTCATTGTGCCTGGTAGCCACAACGTGATACTACTGACTGAAGGTCGTTGTACTTGGTAGTTGAGAACCAATATTTCAATCGCATTGTTTCATCTCATGACCGTTTGTGACTCGTGTTATGGTTGGTCAATGTTGACCACCCATATTGAAATTCTCTGGACATCATCTGACATATGCCTAGTTTGGTTGTTTGGTGTGCATATAGGCCACACCGTGCCACTACGTATTGAAGCTCTTTCTCATTTATAGTCAATACAAAGGCATAAACCATTGTCTCTCCCTCTGACCATTTGTGACTCGTGTTACGAGTTGTCAATGTTGACCACACATAGTGGACTTATTCGGTCGTAGTCAGTGAGGTATGCATCCTTTGGTTGGTCACTGTGCACGCTAGCCATACGGTGCCACTGCTTGTTGAAGATCTTTGTACTTGCTAGTTGATAACTAGTGTTCCCAACCCATTGTTTTCCCCTCTGACCATTTGTGACTCGTGTTATGCGTTTTCAACGTTGACCACATGAAGTGAAATTTGTTGGTCATGGTTAGTGACATATACATACTTTGGTTGGTCACTGTGCATTGAAGCCACATTGTACCACTACATATTGAAGGTATTTGTACTTGCTAGTCGATAACTAGTATTCAAAAACCATTATCTTCCACCCTGACCATTTGTGACTCGTGTTTTGAGTTGTCAAAGTATACCACACTTAGTGACATTATTTGGTCGTGGTCAGTGACATATGCCTACTTTGGTTGGTCATTGTGCATGGTCTCCTCACCGTGCCACAGCGTATTGCAGCCCCTTGTGCTTGCTATCTGATACTTGGTATTCCCAAACCATTATTTCCCCCTCTGACCATCTGTGACTCATATATGAGTTGTCAACGTTGACCACACACAGCAGATTTCTTTGGTCAAAGGCAGTACATATGCCTACTTTGGTCGGTCATTGTGCATGGTAGCCACACCATGCTACTACTGACTGAAAGTCGTTGTACGTGGTAGTTGAGATTCGATATTCCCATAGCATTATTTTCTCTCCTGACCGTTTGTGACTCGTGTTATGGTTGGTCAACGTTGACCACCCATGTTGAAATTCTCTGGTCATGACCAGTGACATATGCCTCGTTCGGTTGTTTGGTGTGCATATTAGCCACACCGTGCCACTACGTATTGAAGTTCTTTGTCCTCTCTAGTCAATACATACACTTCTTAACCATTGTCTCTCCCTCTGACCATTTGTGACTTGTGTTATGAGTTGTCAATGTTGACCACACATAGTGGACTTATTCGGTCGTAGTCAGTGACGTATGCATCCTTTGGTTGGTCACTGTGCACGCTAGCCATACCGTTCCACTGCTTGTTGAAGGTATTTGTACTTGCTAGTTGATAACTAGTGTCCCCAACCCATTGTTTCCCCCTCTGACAATTTTTGAATCGAGTTATGCGTTTTCAACGTTGACCACACACTGTGAAATTTTTTTGGTCTTGGTTTGTGACATATGCATACTTTGGTTGGTCACTGTGCATTGAAGCCACATTGTGCCACTACATAATGAAGGTATTTGTACTTGCTAGTCGATATCTAGTATTCACAAACCATTATCTTTCACCCCGACCATGTGTGACTCGTGTTATGAGTTGTCAAAGTTTACCACACTTAGTGACAGTATTTGGTCATGGTCAGTGACATATGTCTACTTTGGTTGGTCATCGTGCATGGTATCCACACCGTGCCACAACGTATTAAAGCACCTTGTGCTTGCTATGTGATACTCGGTATTCCCAAACCATTGTTCCCCCTCAGACCATTTGTGACTCGTATTATGAGTTGTCAGCGTTGACCACACAAAGCGGATTTCTTTGGTCAAAGGCAGTACATATGCCTACTTTGGTCGGTCATTGTGCATGGTAGCCACACCTTGCTACAACTGACTAAAGGTCATTGTAGTTGGTAGTGGAGAGCCGATGTTCCCATAGCATTGTTTCCTCTCCTGACCGTTTGTGAATCGTGTTATGGTTGGTCAACGTTGACCACCCATATTGAAATTCTATGGTCATGATAAGTGACATATGCCTAGTTTGGTTGTTTGGTGTGCATATTAGCCACACCGTGCCACTATGTATTGAAGTTCTTTGTCCTTTCTAGTCAATACATAGGCTTCACAAACCATTGTCTCTCCCTTTGACCATTTGTGACTCGTGTTATCAGTTGTCAATGTTGACCACACATAGTGGACTTCTTCGGTCGTATTCAGTGACGTATACATCCTTTGGTTGGTCATTGTGCACGCTAGCCATACCGTGCCACTACTTGTTGAAGGTCTTTGGACTTGCTAGTTGATAACTAGTGTTCCCAACCCATTGTTTTCCCCTCTGACCATTTGTGAATCGTGTTATGCGTTTTCAACGTTGACCACATGAAGTGAAATTTGTTGGTCATGGTTCGTGACATATGCATGCTTTGGTTGGTCACTGTGCATTGAAGCCACATTGTGCCACTATATACTGAAGGTGTTTGTACTTTCTAGTCGATAACTAGTATTCACAAACCATTATCTTCCACCCCGATCATTTGCGACTCGTGTTATGAGTTGTCAAAGTTTACCACACTTAGTGACATTATTTGGTCATGGTCAGTGACATATGCCTACTTTGGTTGGTCATCGTGCATGGTCTCCACACCGTGCTATATCGTATTGAAGCCCCTTGTGCTTGCTATTTGATACTTGGTGTTCCCAAACCATTATTTCCACCTCTGACCATTTGTGACTTGTATTATGAGTTGTCAGCGTTGACCACACACAGCGGATTTCTTTGGTCAAAGGCAGTACACATGCATACTTTGGTCGGTCATTGTGCATGGTAGCCACACCGTGCTACTGCTGACTGAAGGTCGTTGTACTTGGTACTTGAGAACCAATATTCGCATAGCATTGTTTCCTCTCCTGACCGTTTGTGAATCGTTTTATGGTTGGTCAACGTTGACCACCCATATTGAAATTCTCTGGTCATGATCAGTGACATATGCCTAGTTTGATTGTTTGGTGTGCATATTAGCCACACCGTGCCACTATGTATTGAAGTTCTTTGTCCTTTCTAGTCAATACATAGGCTTCACAAACCATTGTCCCTCCCTCTGACTATTTGTGACTCGTGTTATGAGTTGTCAATGCTGACCACACATAGTGGACTTCTTCGGTCGTATTCAGTGACGTATGCATCCTTTGGTTGGTCATTGTGCACGCTAGCCATACCGTGCCACTGCTTATTGAAGGTCTTTGGACTTGCTAGTTGAAAACTGGTGTTCCCAACCCATTGTTTTCCCCTCTGACCGTTTGTGACTCGTGTTATGCGTTTTCAACGTTGACCACATGAAGTGAAATTTGTTGGTCATGGTTCGTGACATGTGCATACTTTGCTTGGTCAATGTGCATTTAAGCCATATTGTGCCACTACATATTGATGGTATTTGTACTTGCTAGTCGATAACTAGTATTCACAAACCATTATCTTCCACCCTGACCATTTGTGACTCGTGTTATGAGTTGTCAAAGTTTACCACACTTAGTGACATTATTTGGTCATGGTCAGTGACATATGGCTACTTTGGTTGGTGATCGTGCATGGTCTCAACACGGTGCACCAACGTATGGAAGCCCCTTGTGCTTGCTATTTGAAACTTGCTGTTCCCAAACCATTATTTCCCTCTATGACCATTTGTGACTCGTATTATGAGTTGTCAACGTTGACCACACACAGCGGGTTTCTCTGGTCAAGGGCAATACATATGCCTACTTTGTTCGGTCATTGTGCATGGTAGCCACATTGTGCTACTACTGACTGAAGGTCGTTGTACTTGGTAGTTGATAACCGATATTTCCATCGCATTGTTTCATATCCTGACCGTTTGTGACTCGTGTTATGGTTCGTCAAAATGACAACCCATATTGAAATTCTCTGGTCATCATCTTACATATGCCTATTCTGGTTGTTTGGTGTGCATATTAGCCACACCGTGCCACTTTGTATTGAAGTTCTTTGTCCTTTCTAGTCAATACATAGGCTTCTTAAACCATTGTCTCTCCCTCTGACCATTTGTGACTCATGTTACGAGTTTTCAATGTTGACCACACATAGTGGACTTATTCGGTCGTTGTCAGTGACGTATGCATCCTTTGGTTGGTCATTGTGGACGCTAGCCATACCGTGCCACTACTTGTTGAAGGTCTTTGGACTTGCTAGTTGATAAATAGAGTTCACAACCCATTGTTTTCCCCTCTGACCATCTGTGACTCGTGTTATGTGTTTTCAACGTTGACCACATGAAGTCAATTTTGTTGGTCATGGTTCGTGACATATGCATACTTTGGTTGGTCATTGTGCATTGAAGCCATATTGTGCCACTACATATTGGAGGTAATTGTACTTGCTAGTCGATAACTAGTATTCACAAACCATTACCGTCCACCCTGCCCATTTGTGACTCGTGTGATGAGTTGTCAAATTTTACCACACAAAGTGACATCATTTGGTCATGGTCAATGACATATGCCTACTTTGGCTTGTCATCGTGCATGGTCTCCACACTGTGCCACAGCGTGTTGAAGCCCCTTGTGCTTCCTATTTGATACCTGGTGTTCCCAAACCATTCCTTCTCCCTCTCCATCTCTGACTCGTATTATGAGTTGTCAATGTTGACCACACACAGCGGATTTCTTTGGTCAAAGGCAGTACATATGCCTACTTTGGTAGGGCATTGTGCATGGTAGCCACACCGTGCTACTACTGACTGAAGGTCGTTGTACTTGGTAGTTGAGAACCAATATTTGCATAGCATAGTTTCCTCTCCTGACCGTTTGTGACTCGTGTTATGGTTGGTCAACGTTGACCACCCATATTGAAATTCTCTGGTCATGATCAGTGACATATGCCTAGTTTGGTTGTTTGGTGTGCATATTAGCCACACCGTGCCACTACGTATTGAAGTTCTTTGTCCTTTCTAGTCGATACATAGGCTTCTTAAACAATTGTCTCTCCCTCTGACCATTTGTGACTCGTGTTATGGTTGGTCAACGTTGACCACCCATATTGAAATTCTCTGGTCATGATCAGTGACATATGCCTAGTTTGGTTGTTTGGTGTGCATATTAGCCACACCGTGCCACTACGTATTGAAGTTCTTTGTCCTTTCTAGTCGATACATAGGCTTCTTAAACAATTGTCTCTCCCTCTGACCATTTGTGACTCGTGCTACGAGTTGTCAATGTTGACCACACATAGTGGACTCATTCGGTCGTAGTCAGTGACGTATGCATCCTTTGGTTGGTCACTGTGCACGCTAGCCATACCGTGCCATTGCTTGTTGAATGTCTTTGTACTTGCTAGTTGATAACCAGTGATCCCAACCCATTGTTTTCCCCTCTGACCATTTGTGACTCGTGTTATGCGTTTTCAACGTTGACCACATGAAGTGAGATTTCTTGGTCATGGTTAGTGACACATACATACTTTGGTTGGTCACGGTGCATTGAAGCCACATTGTGCCACTACATATTGAAGTTATTTGTACTTGCTAGTCGATAACTAGTATTCAAAAACCATTATCTTCCACCCTGACCATTTGTGACTCGTGTTATGAGTTGTCAACGTTTACCACACCTAGTGACAGTATTTGGTCATGGTCAGTGACATACGCCTACTTTGGTTGGTCATCGTGCATGGTCTCCACACCGTGCCACAACGTATTGAAGCCCCTTGTGCTTGCTATTTGATACTTGATGTTCCCGGACCATTCTTTCCCCCTCTGACCATTTGTGACTTGTGTTATGAGTTGTCAACGTTGACCACACATAGCGGATGTCTTTGGTCAAAGGCAGTACATATGCCTACTTTTGCGGTCATTGTGCATGGTAGCCACACCGTGCTACTACTGACTGAAGTTCGTTGTAATGGGTAGTTGATAACTGATATTTCCATAGCATTGTTTCATCTCCTGACCGTTTGTGACTTGTGTTATGGTTGGTCAACGCTGACCACCCATATTGAAATTCCATGGACATCATCTGACATATGCCTAGTCTGGTTGTTTGGTGTGCACATTAGCCACACCATGCCGCTGTGTGTTGAAGTTCTTTGTCCTTTCTGGTCAATACATAGGCTTCTTAAACCATTGTCTCTCCCTCTGACCATTTGTGACTCGTGTTACGAGTTGTCAATGTTGACCACACATAGTGGACTTATTCGGTCTCAGTCAGTGACGTATGCATCATTTGGTTAGTCAGTGTGCACGCTAGCCATACCGTGCCACTGCTTGTTGAAGGTCTTTGTACTTGCTAGTTGATAACTAGTGTTCCCAAACCATTGTTTTCCCCTCTGACCATTTGTGAATCATGTTATGCGTTCTCAACGTTGACCACACACTGTAAAATTCTTTTCGTCATGGTTTTTGACATATGCATACTTTGCTTGGTCACTGTGCATTGAAGCCACATTGTGCCACTACATATTGAATGTATTTGTACTTGCTAGTTGATAACTAGTAATCACAAACCATTACCTTCCACCCTGACCATTTGTGACCCGTGTTATGAGTTGTCAAAGTTTACCACACTTAGTGACATTATTTGGTCATGGTCAGTGACATATGTCTACTTTGGTTGGTCATTGTGCATTGTCTCCACACCGTGCCACAACGTATTGAAGCCCCTGGTGCTTGCTATGTGATACTTGGTATTCCCAAACCATTGTTTCCCCCTCTGACCAATTCTGAGTCGTATTATGAGTCACAAATGGTCACACAAAGCGGATTTATTTGGTCAAAGGCAGTACACATTCCTACTTTGGTCGGTCATTGTGCATGGTAGCCACACCGTGCTACTACTGACTGAAGTTCGTTGTACTTGGTAGTTGAGAACTGATATTCCCATGGCATTGTTTCCTCTCCTGACCGTTTGTGACTCGAAGTATGGTTGGTCAACGTTGACCACCCATATTGAAATTCTCTGGACATCATCTCACATATGCCTAGTCTGGTTGTTTGGTGTGCATATTAGCCACACCGTGCCACTACGTATTGAAGTCCTTTGTCCTTTCTAGTCAATACACAGGCTTCTTAAACAATTGTCTCTCCCTCTGACCATTTGTGACTCGTGCTACGAGTTGTCAATGTTGACCACACATAGTGGAATGATTCGGTCGTAGTCAGTGCTGTATGCATCCTTTGGTTGGTCACTGTGCACGCTAGGCATACCATGCCATTGCTTTTTGAAGGTCTTTGTACTTGCTAGTTAATAATTAGTGTTCCCAAACCATTGTTTTCCTCTCTGACCATTTGTGACTCATGTTATGCGTTTTCAACGTTGACCACACTGTGAAATTTGTTTGGTCATGGTTGGTGACATATGCATACTTTGGTTTGTCACTGTGCATTGAAGCCACATTGTGCCACTACATTTGGAAGGTATTTGTACTTGCTAGTCGATAACTAGTATTGACAAACCATTACCTTCCACCCTAACCATATGTGACCCGTGTTATGAGTTGTCAAAGTTTACCACACTTAGTGACAGTATTTGGTCATGGGCTGTGACATATGCCTACTTTGGTTGGTCATCGTGCATGGCCTCCACACCGTGCCACACCGTATTGAAACCCCTCGTGCTTGCTATTTGACACTTGGTGTTCCCAAACCATTCTTTCCCCCTCTGACCATTGGTGACTCGTATTATTAGTTGTCAACGATGATCACACACAACGGAAGTCTTTGGTCAAAGGTAGTACATATGCCTACTTTGGTCGGTCATTGTGCATGGTAGCCACATGGTGCTACTACTGACTGAAGGTCGTTGTACTTGGTAGTTGAGCACCGATATTTCCATAGCATTGTTTCATCTCCTGACCATTTGTGACTCGTGTTGTGGTTGGTCAACGTTGACCACCCATATTGAAATTCTCTGGATATTATCTCACATATGCCTAGTATGGTTGTTTGGTGTGCATGTTAGGCACACATGCCACTACATATTGAAGTTCTTTGTACGTTCTAGTCAATACATAGGCTTCTTAAACCATTGTCTCTCCCTCTGACCATTTGTGACTCGTGTTACGAGTTGTCAATGTTGACCACACATAGTGGACTTATTCGGTCGTAGTCAGTGAGGTATGCATCCTTTGGTTGGTCACTGTGCACGCTAGCCATACCGTGCCACTGCTTGTTGAAGGTCTTTGTACTTGCTAGTCGATAACTAATGTTCGCAAACCATTGTTTTCCCCTCTGACCATTTGTGACTCATGTTATGTGTTTTCAACGTTGACCACACATTGTGAAATTCTTTTGGTCATGGTTTGTGACATATGCATACTTTGGTTTGTCACTGTGTATTGAAGCCACATTGTGCCACTACATATGGAAGGCATTTGTACTTGCTAGTCGATAACTAGTATTGACAAACCATTACCTTCCACCCTGACCATTTGTGACCCGTGTTATGAGTTGTCAAAGTTTACCACACTTAGTGACAGTATTTGGTCATGGTCTGTGACATATGCCTACTTTGGTTGGTCATCGTGCATGGCCTCCACACCGTGCCACAACGTATT